>JAYMSV010002061.1:0-11652 GCA_036897745.1 Erodium moschatum
CGTCATCCCCGGCGGAGGAGGAGTACACGCCGTCATCACCGTACGAGGACTACACTCCGTCAACGCCGTGCGATGAGGCGCACACGACCTGCAACTGCAAAAGATACCGCTTCTATTTGGACAATGAGAAAATCTATTTGGACAATGAGAAAATCAAAGAGGAGCGACCAAATCAGCGTCGCAAATTCATGTGACCTTACAATACAAGTACATTGATCTTCATAGTCTAGACCTCGTACATGTCCTAAACTCTCTATGTCTATGTTATATGTAATGAAATTTCTTATTTTCTATGCAAAATTTATTACAAATTTTTATATATTGATTGTGCATTCAAAATTATAATTATAATTATACTTGAATAACTTAATCTCAGCTCAAACTGGTATTTTTCATACTCATACTCATATCATATCACAAATCCAACAATTTGAGCCATCAAATACAGCACACATCTACAAGGAAAATAGATTTACAAGGAGGGAGCTACTTTTTTTTTTCTTTCTTCTCAGTTAACGTGCAACTTTCTTAGGCCATCTCCAACCCAAAACCAAATCAATATACTAATACTAGTGGTTATATATCTTGCGATTTTCGTTCCATCCCACGACTGCAATCCCGAAACACAACTATCCCCTAAATCTCACGACGACTCAAGATATGTCATCTTTACTCATCCTTTTCAATGCTTCAGTTGTTAGTCGTTTAGCTGCCTTGTGAGGATCTCTAGCCTTCCTCGCTATGTCTACCGCCTCCTGATTAGCCATTACCTGGTAACACAACAATATTCACATGTAAGAAATATTTGGTAATAACATATGTGAATACATGGTTTGGAAGTTTGAGCATACTACAGGGGTACTTGCAATAAAGTACCCGGACGTATACACTTTTTGCAAGTTGTAGCCCTATTCAGTGATAAAGTGTCCCAAACTTGCCTTTTTGTTGCACTTTGTGCAAATTTGTTTTAACATGACAATTTTACCCTTGGAATCTTAAATTCACTCAATAATAAGTGAATTTCAAATTAAAAGAAATGAGAAATCTATTTTTTTGTTTTGTACTTATCATTTTTAAAAGGGTAAAATTGTCATTTTGAAACAAATTTACACAGGGCTACAAGTTGCAAAAAGTGAACACCTGATGGTACTTGTTTCCAATTATCCCTACTATACATAATGGTTCACCTTCCAAAGACCATCACTTGCAAGGATCAGAATATCAGTAGTACTGTCTACATCAGTATCTCGTATATCAGGATCTGATCGCAAATGCGATTTTAAGCTCTTGTCCCCAAAAGCACGAGAAACTGCCAGCTGACCATCCACTCTAGGAACATCTCCTGCAATAAGATATCATCAGATTAACACCCAAGATTGCCAATGTTCATGGTCATTTCTATGTTATAGATGTCTAAGCCACATATATCAGAAATGTACACTGCTGTTGATCATTAACCTGTTCAAGAGATAGAAATATCAATTACTCCTATCTCAAAATAAGTGTCACTTCCCTATAATGGATATCCCAAAATAAGCGTACCATTCTCTTTTTAGTAAGTTATCCAATAGTATCCTACCATAAACTAGTGATAAGAACTTGGGCACATAAGTTCTTAGATAAAGCACTTATTTTGGGACGAAGAGATTTTACAAATTATTAGCAAATAAAGAACGAAGATCCAATATATAGATGGTTAATACCAATTAAGGCAAAGAAAAAGGGTTTACCGTTAAACTTTTGTATCCATCTATCTATTAGGAACCTTGCAGTTTGTCTTCAGAAACCTATGTTGACTATTTATGGACCAAGTGAGAGCAGAGACCATCTAATTTTTTACTGCCAAATCAGATATGAAGTATGGAACACGTATATGTTTTGTTCAGCAGGCGAGAATAGCAGAAAGGGAATAGTTGGATCAATGGGATACGTAGAGTAAATATAATTGTAAAGCTCAACTGGTAACACAAATCATGCTATACAGAAAAGGTCAGTAGCATGCTCTTTTCCGAGGAATCTTGTAGTTAAACGATTTCATCTACTACTAAGCTTATCAAATGAAGTGTAGTTACAACTGAAATGAGCAATCGAGATATATTGAACCCAGAACCAAAATTATTTAGTCAAGACTAGTGAAGGGGCTGATACAGAACTCAACTGCATTTTTAGACATAACACTATCATCTTTGTTTGGACTATCAGAAAAATCATTTAATTCAATCTTTTTCATCGACAATTCCCAGTCTAATCCTAACCTAATTTGTATATACAAAGATTCAAACTCAGGACCTCACATGTGTAGGAGTGAGCTCCTTACCACTTAGCCCAACTTATGTTGGTTTAATTCAATCTTAATATCTCAAACTCACTTGCAACAACAACTAGGTATCATGTTAACTAACAAGTAATTACTTGTAGAATGTATCATGCACGTGAAACAAAAGATGGTTGGCTGTGGTCAAGTACCTGGGAGGTTTGAGACAAAGCCACCTTTGTTCTCAATGGTACCTCGTTCAGTACTGGGTTCATGATCTGTACTCATCTGCAAAGCTCGTCCCCCTTTCGAAAGTACTGCTCTTGAATCTCCCACATTGGCTACCCATAGCCTTCTACCGTTAATCAAAATGGCAGTTACAGCGGTAGACCCGCCCCACCCCAAGTCAGAGCTTTGTGACAGAATTGCCTGGTCCGTCCTCTCATAGGCTTTTGAAATCGATCTATTGGGGTCCGTCCAAAACTCTTCCTCTCTGAGAATGTTGGAAAACAAATGCTTTTGTAGGTAGGCAGGCACGGAGTCACCCATATGGCCATCATATATGGAAAAAAGGCCCAACTCGTGTCCTTGAACCTGCTCAAACTTAGCAACATGATAATCCTCCATGGGATGGTTGGCCTTTCCTTTTACGAGACTGAAACCATACTTGATTTCACCCTCTTGGCTTCTTCCCTTGCCCGAGCTAGACGAGGACTGCGCTCCCATCTATATAACAAAAACATACACCCTGAATACACATCTAACATCCTTAAACCGATGTCAAAATGTATAAACACAGTTATTAGCTTCCTAGCAATCAAGTTTTACAAGTATCAATAAGAAACAAAATCTCCGCGCCTGAGTTGACAAAAAAAATAAGCAACAAATCCCAGAAAACAAAAATCGAATCAGCATAGCTTGTTTCCATTTACTGAACACAGATTAGGAAGCCATACACTTTCTTATTTCCAAACAAAACGAATGATCGATAAATAATCCTACACAAGGCCCCCAAAAAAGTCAGCTAAAATACAAACAATCAAATTTCAAGTTCATGAAAAGCTTCCAAAATAGGATTTAGAGTTGAACAAACATGTCAAATTCCAAAACATCAATCCCATAACCACACTTCCATAACACATAGGAAACCAAACAGACATGTCAAATGATCAAAGAAGAAGAACAAGACATATCTACCCGAGAGTAGGAAGCATTGAAGCAGCATAGCTTCTCCATAAAATAAATAAAGGAGCCAACTTTGTAAAACTGCTCCAACTTGGTGAGCTAAATCCTCGACATCCAGACCTCGAAGTCAGCTCCAATCCAAATTCACAACCTGCGCCGACAAAACCCATACCCGATTATAAGAGAAGACAACCCAAAACCCCATATTAAAACAAAGGATGATAAAATAGAATAAAACCCAAAACCCCAGAAAGCTAGAAAAGGCCAAAAACACTAAAAACAAGGGTAGGTGGTAGGAGAATTACAGATCCTATTGAAGAGCTCAGTTGAGCTCCTTGTGTGGTGGAGCTTGTTCTTATTAATTTGCAGAAACAATTGAATAATGAAATTGTGATAAAAGAAAAACAGAGAGAGAGAGAGAGAGTTATTTTATGCTTGTGCTGGATTGGAGAGAGTCTGTGACTCTATGCATCTTCTCTCACTTCATCTTTACTGATAAAAAGAGAAAAAATAAAAAATTTAATAAAGAAAGCAGACTTTTTTTTCCCGTTGACCTCACTCACTTGATGAACAGAGAGATTTGGAAGCAGGAAAGCAATTCAATTTGATTTATCAAGTGACCCAATTCCAAACGTAAAAAGGGTTCCTAGGATATCATCAATAGTATACATAGTTTCAAAATATTTTAACAAAAGCATGGTTTTTTCTCGATAAAAATCATATTTTTACATCTTCTAATCATTCAGAAATCAATCATAGCTCTCTCAATAAGATTAAATTTGACTTCTCCCCAAGTTACTTTCACAAGCATGTCAACTTAGATTGTGGGGTTGCTGAAGACCAACCTTTCATGTGATGTTGTTAGGTAAAACATGGGGGCAAAATTGTCATGAATGCTTGTTTTGTAAACAGAGGTTGTGAAATGGGTATTGTGTGAATCTGAATTTTGAGCCCAGAGATGTATGTCCACATCAAGCTGTGTTGAGTACAAAAGCTAAACACTCTATGATTTGATATGCTTCATAAGTATATGATTCAATATGATGTGAGCTTACCATAAATCCTGCCGACCAATAATCCAATACATGGATGTTGATATCATACAAAGTTCCAAAACCAACATGTGAAGTCCCAAGTAGAGGAATTTTTCATCTATACCATGGCATGATTCCTGAACTATCATGTTTTTGTTGTTGCACAATCCAAGTCTGCACTTTTCTCTGCTATCTGGGCCGGTTTCTCGCCGGCATTAGTCTAATCATGATGTTACTAATTGGGATTATAAAATGATGATTAGAATTTGGAATATCCTTGTCCCTCCAAGGATGCTTGTAGAGCCCCCAAGTGTCAAGCAATTCAACAAAGAGGGCAAAAAGAAGGACCAATGATATAGACATAGATATAAGCTGAGGTTTCTGTGTCTAAAACTTGACTACTGCATAATGAACTCTCCTTCCATTGTTAGTGTTACAGTTGATGAATCCCCAAAGCATAGAATCCCAACTCACAGACATAGGTCTGCTAAGGTAGAACCAATTGCCCCGAAATGGGTCGAGCCCGTCGAAGAGCTTGATCTTTCTCCAACTCCTTTCAGAAGGTAGCATTGCACTAATTGTATCAGTGATGTGTGTTTTTGTGTGAACAGATTGTGGCTGAGCTGTTGGGTACTTACATTCTGATATTTATTGGTTGTGGGTCTGCAATGGTGAACAAAGTAGGCATAGCTGTAGTGTGGGGTTTTGTTCTGATGGCAATGATATATGCTTTAGGCCATATCTCTGCTGTCACCATTGCCTTGGCTGCTGCACACAAGTTCCCATGTAACATTCGTATTCGAGCAGATATGATGAAGTTCTTGTGCGTACGAGTTCATGATCATTTGTTATGTTCATGTAGGTACCTTTCTATGTTCCGTCCCAACTGCTGGGGGCGAGCCTGACTCTCAGGGTGTTGTTCAATGACCAAGGAGGCAGTATTGCTGCAACCATGACTCAGTACAAGGATCCAACTACAGATCTTGAGGCCATCGTATGGGAGTTCATCGAGTAACTGTATCGAGTGGCGACAAACTGTTGTCAACACTTGTTAACCTTTTGGATTCTGCAGGCCAATTACTGGAGCTTCCATGAAGGATTACCGGCCCTGCTGTTGCAGCTGGAGTGTATAAAAACCTCTGGCTGCAACTCTTGTTTACAGAGTACCAGAACATCAGCCTGAGGAAACAACCAAAAGAGTATACGCTGTTTTGTACTGCAATGCAACATTATTTCTACAGTTAATTCCTGAACAAGAGCCCCTTGTACATGTTTAAGCCTAGAAACAGTCAATGTTTGCAACAGGAAGACTAGTAGAGACAATATAAACTGCCTAGTCGATATAACGCGAATGTGCAAAGACTACACATCCCTACCATGACTCTTTTCACCTCTCCTTATGAGAAGTTAAAGTAGTGTGCAGCAGAGTACTTCATTTTAATATGTCTAGGCAGAAGCAAACTCAGTACATTCGTTCACCTTTGAGCTAACGATATAGTGGTATACAGGCTAACACAGACCTGATATGGTAACTATGCACAGATCACACTCAGTCTTAGAGTTGTGTATGTGTAGTGATCTTCACAACCTCACTCCAGATGCATCTTGCCTTTACCCCTATCACTCTCAATCTTCATCTTGTCTGTTCCTTGACCGCTTGCATCAGCAGCATCATCAGCATCATCAGCATCCTTCTCAGTCTCCAGATGCATCTCCCAATCATCGTTAAACAGCTCCCAAAACCTGGCAGATGTGTTCCCAGGGGCACTGGCAGATGTGCTCCCAGAGGCACCAGCAGGTGGTCTTTCAGTCTTTTCTTTCTTTTCCCGGGGGGCTCCTATGTCAACCAGCCTAAGGACCAGCTCAGATGCTGAAGGCCTAGCCTCTCTTTCCATATTCATGCAATCCTGGGCTATGTCGATCGCATTCAGCAGCTCCTCTGAAGGAATCATCCCTGGCATCAAGGGGTCAACAATCTGGGCCAAATTTTTCCCTTTCTCCAACCGCGGAAAAACCTGTCATAAAAAATATATAAATCAGTACCAAATCTGTACACTAAACCAAATCTAAATATCAACTCACCCAAATACTTACCCATGCTAACATATACTTGTCTTCATCCCCAACAGGCTTCGTTTTATCATCTGGCTTCCTGCCAGTGATAATCTCCAGCAAAAGAACCCCAAAGCTGTAAATGTCTGATTTCAGGGTAACTACTCTGGTTGCCCGATAGATAGGGTCCACGTAGAGAAAAGTCCCTACCAGTGTAGAGTGACCGGAAGGCCCTTCCTTGGCTATCCCAAAGTCTGCTAGCTTAGCATTATAGCTATGGTCAAGTAGTATGTTCGTCGCCTTTATATCCCTGTGGATGACGGGGGGATCCATCTGGCAGTGCAAATACTCGAGGCCACTCGCCACTTGTGTTATGATTCTGAGCCGGGTGTTCCAACCAAGTGGCTGCTTGTCCGGGGAAAGCTCTGCACATGCACAAAAACGTTCGTTATGATTACACATTATGAGTAAACAATCAATTTAAAGCAATCAAATGATATTATTTACCATGGAGGTGAGAGGAGAGATCGCCTAAAGGCATAAACTCATAGACCAAGAGTCTTTCCTTGTTGTGACAGCAAAACCCAATCAGTTTTGTCAGGTTTGGATGGTCTGCCTTGCCTAGGGTGACCATTTCGACGGCAAATTCCTTGATACCCTGCTCTCCGTGGACGTTTAGCCTCTTTATCGCGACGACCTGAAAAGCAATTACTAAGTCATCTAAAACCATGACCAATTAAGCATTGCATAAGTGAAAAACCTAAAACCTATGTCTTACCTGTTTGGTAGCCCCAAGAGTTCCTTTGTACACTGATCCAAAGCCTCCTACACCGAGGCAACTCTTCGAGGAGAAGTTAGAAGTAGCCTTTGCCAGTTCGGCAAAAGAAAAGGATTTGGCTCTCCTTATGCTTCCATCTTCACTATGCCTCTCCAGATTGACACTCTCAAGGTCTGCCCTGAGCTGATTGGCACCTGATTAAGTAGAGAGAGAGTGAACTATGATCTACAGAATATAAAAAAATGCATATAGCTGCAGAATGCATGATATGATGAAAAGGGAAGGCTTATCCAAAGCTTGGGATGTTAACCTATGTGATCAGTCTAGTGAAAGAGCACACCAGTGTTCAAGTACATTGGAAGATGTTAAGGGTATTAAGATTACCATTTCCCTTCTCCTTGGCCGGTAAAGGGCATGGGCAAACAGTGATCAAGGTCGTGGTAAAGAAAATCAGATAAAACTGTTCAGACATCCAAAGTGTTGCAAGTTGCAAAATCTATCCTCCAGGAACCTAAATTCGTCAAACATACAAGACTTCCGTGTAACATCTTATCATGCATGATACTACTCTTTTAATCAGGCTACTAGTTGAACAAACTAAAAATGTGCACACTCCATGCTCTAGCAAACAAAGCAGATGGTCCCAAGACACATGATACATATGTTGTATTAATGTATGTCAACAAGGAATGAACCAAAACAACACAAATCATTCTCTTATATGCTTATATATCTATCAGACATTATAGGAGGTAACAGGCTAGGCAAGCATTAGAACCATTCACTTTTTCAACCCACATAATTATGGGGAGTTTCTCCTGGCAAGGTACAACCCACCTTGGACCTTGCCACCCTTGAGAACCAAAGAGGTTTCAGTTTCAGCTTCAGCACTATGTTTTGTAACCTCTAGCAGTAAATTCCCAGATAAAAGGTCTACACTAGCAACAATCTTATTTCTGTAAAATAAGCTCACCTTTTCATCCACATATGTATGTATTAATCAACAAGCAAAAACCAAACTAACACCAAAAGCATCACTCACTCTTATAAATGGAGCAAGTTGATACTATACAGAAAAATTATGGTCTAGCATAAGAGCTCAAAAGGCACATATGATCATAAATGAAACAAGCAATTATCTAGCCTAATCGAATCCTAACCAAAATAAGGAAACTAAACCATTCTCTATGTATTAATGCCATTCCACATAGGTAAGCATTAATGTCAACAAGAAATCAACCAAACCAACACCATTCTCTTATACATGGAGCAAGTTGAAGCCCTCACACAGAAAAATTATGGTCTAACACAAGAGCTCAAAAAGGCACATATATGAAAGTTGAACAAGCAATGATCTAACCTAATCGGATCCTAACCAAAATACTCCAACAATTACTTGAAAGAAGAGTGAAATCAGAGCAAAGCCCTCTCTCTAATGCACAAATTCGATACATATATCAGGACATTGACAAGGTCAGGACAGAATTCGTTACCGGAAGACTCGGCTGCTGCAGTCCCGCCCTCACTCCTCATCCTCCTGAGGACCGGTTCTATGGCTCCTCCGGGTTTCACCGTGCAACACAGGAAGCTCGTCTTCTTCGACATCGTACCTTCGACACTGCTTCTGAACCTTGTACCTTCGAGCTTCTTCGGTTTCTCGATACCTTAGACACACAGAGAGAGCTTCTTCCGAGAATGTGATTGGTATAGCAAATCGCAATGACAAGAGCACTCGGAGTGATTGGGCCCAAATCGCAACGCGGGAGCACTTGGCCAGCTCATACGCGCCGCCGTTCACAAACACGGCTCCAACCGAAAATCACTCGTTTTTGAAATCGTTTCCCCCCTTTTTTTTTGGTCCAATTTACCTTTATCGAACTCTCGGGTCGGGTGTCCCCCATCGCTAAGCATAAACACCCCGTCGGATATTTCCCGTGAGGTAGAATCGGGAGTTGGCCTAAAGTAAAGTCTATTTCATAAACGAAATATTTAATCGGACTGGATTTCTGTTTTACGAATTACCTCGATGTAATATATAGGTCTGGCTAGAGAATAAGGCCGTCTCGTACGTGAGTTCATTTTAAACCCACGAAGCTAGCCATCCTCAAACTTACAAACCATAGCACTATAACCTTGCCCCATGTGAAACCCACAACGCTAACTAGAATCTGTTGATCGAAACTTGTTGGCTCTGCTTTGGGAGGAAGCGAACACTATTCCTCTCCGTCGTTGCTTGGTCCCGACTTCTTGTTGGCCCTTCTTTTTCCTTGTTTCAATTTTGTTTTATTTTTCATATATGTCGGGTTTGTGGGTTCTTTGCAAAAACTCGCCTCATCGTTTCATCCTTTCTTTCTGTAAAACATAGAAAAATTAGATTCATTTTCACTAGTTTATTAAACAGCTAACTTTAGATTCAATGCTATAAAAGAAAAAAAAAAACTGAGTAACTTTAGATTCAAAAATACCATAAATAGGATTATAAGAAACTTAAACCAAATAATTACGAATAGAATCCTAACATTTAGTTAAAGACCAGTCAATTTGTAATCATATATATGCTAACTTAACTTAACTTATAGCAGTGACGTGTACATTTACTTTGGAACAGGGTAATATTTAATTTAAAATTAATGATTTTTCATTTAGTGATGACGTATAAAAAAATCGCACGGCCGCGCCACAAGCTTCCGAACTAAGACTTTCTGACTTGGGCCGCACGAAAGACAAGGGACGCGAGTACACTACAGCGCGAGTACAGCTGAAATCAGTACATTATCCAAACTGACTTGTTGACTCACCAGCCTAACGACTAACGAATTAAAAACCCACCAAATCTCCATTTCATTATGGTATTGTATTGCTGAGAAACATTCTAGAAAAATATCTTCTTAACGTCTTACAACCTTGTTCTCGTTTTTGTCGACATATTGTATGTACCACACGTTTTTTTTCTTCTTTTTTTGTCCCATTTCACTATCTTTTTTTAGACAAGTGACTATTGTTTGAGACACAAGTTTTATTTTGCATCATAGTCACTAGTGGCAATAACAATGTACTGGAAAATGAAATAGTAAAAACCGCACACGTGATTGTCGTCTTGATTTGGCGGGGTAATCCGACCTATAGTGTCGTGAAACGACCGCCCCACCTTCGGATCCCAAATAGCTCCAATGCCTTCTTCTACTGTTGTCATCTGGTGTCCGCCGCATGGAAGACAACAGCGGCTGGGAAAGACGAGACTCTTACAGTCGTACATGATGTCTATGTTTTCCGGTCATGTCCTTCATCAGTTGTCGACGGCTCTTGTCTGCCCCCAACCCATGACAATTCCACGCGAGGAAGTTCGTCATTGACGATGCATCCCAAGCAGATAGTAGATCAACCAAACAAAGAGAAAACACCCTAGGAAACAGGCACAACCACGAAGAGGTAGTGAGGGGCATACATGTCGAAATGGGTGACAGTCGACAAACGAGACCAGAGATGGATTCCCCGTCGGCGTTTCCTAAAATCCTATCGGCACCGCAAAAAGAAAACATATCCTTAGACGGCTCTTGACCTAGTCTCTTTAGTCTCGAGTTCTTTGTTGCTCCACGCGTGTTTTTTATTACCGTAAATTATACATTCACTTCTTTTTTTTGAAATATACATTTGCATTTACTTTCTAACTGAATATGCACGGGATATATATTTTATAATTCACACGATAACAAAAAGGTCTTATATAAATGCTAATTAAGTGTTGTTTTCATTTACTTTCGTGCATAATTAGATAAGTGTGGAATAATAAGTACACATCATGATACTCGATGGTACAAGATAACATAAATAAAAATACACTGAAAATTGAAATAATCAATACGACGTTGATGTCAACAACAAAATATATGACGTGGGTCCCGCTTATGTTCATGTTCCCGGTCTCGTCGGTGCTCTCCTTCTTCCTCGACACTGAGGACGCTTAAACGGGAAGGATTCACCAGGAGAGTTCTGGGCAGAGGAAGGTACGGCCGGAAATGTTCGACGACGCTTGGACTCGGCCGGGAGTTATAGCACAAACTCCCAATCTTCACTTCCCACCGACGATGACAACGTCACAGGTCTCGGTGGTGACTCCCAACCCGGAGGGTCATCCGATCCGATCGAGGATCAAAGTGCCCCAATTCCCCAATTTGACATTCCACGTGAACGAGAGCGACCAATGGGCAACAAGGCCGCAAAGAGGAAGGGGAAGGGTGTCATAGACCGAGTAACCGCCATAGAGCGTATGGACCAGTCCAAGTGCGAGAAGGCCAAGCTTGTCAAAGAGCTCGACGCCCAAGTCGACAAATATCTAGCCAAACTCGATG
>JAYMSV010002062.1:0-11652 GCA_036897745.1 Erodium moschatum
ACCCAACGAAGCTAACCGTGACAAAGGCTTAGCTTTTTGGGTCCCGGAAATGTCTCGGATGACTCCCGGGAACCACGGTTGACTTTTTCGGCGAAAAGTCAACTCCCTCCGGTTTTCGCTGAATCGACCGGAGGTGGTTCTTACAATTAGTGTATCTTTTTCATTTTCATTAATGCATGTTTTCCATTTTAATTTATCTATTTCCTTTTTTCATAATGTATATTTTCCTAATCATACTTGCCCCTTTCCCACAGATATTGGACATCGAATCTCCCGCACACCTTTTTTATGGTCATTACCTCATTCTTTTCTTCTGTAAAAGAACATTAATTTACTCCACATTTTCCCTATCCACGTTTGAATCCATTTCATTGTCCCACACATGGTATCTCACAACGGGTCTAATGTTTTTGATAATTTCTTGAGTCCGTCCTGAAGAATCTATAGACAAATGTTAGAAACCTGGCGGCATACTAGATTCGAGCGAACCAAAGCCAAGTTGCTTGGATGCTAGAACTCGTTGTTGAAGCAATACGCGGAGGACATTGCTCTCGACACCTCGGAACGGACCCCGGAAGAGAAGACCAACCATGAAGCACTCATGTCTACTATCCTTCAAGTAATGAATTACACTTAATAGATGTAATCTCTGATTTTTTCGTGGAACAAAAATTGTGTTTCCGATTTTTCTGTTTTACGATGTTTGTTGTTATTTAATTGAAAGGCCAATTCGGACCACCACCAATGGCCAACACCTGCCACCGAAACCTGAGAGGTGGTCTTAAATACCACATGAATCCTCTACGCAGTCGGCCTCAAATCTTCCTTTACATTTTTTAGAATTTTTCACGGACCTCCTTCCCCCATTTCCAATTTTGCATGTCACTTCTTCACCTTTAACTCGTGATCGACTTATCCCCTCACTTGAGAAACATCGCCGACGTCGCCTTTGTCTCATCTGATTTTGCCTTGGATGTCTTTTGGCCTTCTCTAGTGCTGCCCCTGTCTCCTCTGATTCCGCCTGCTCCAACATCGGCGATTCAATGACACCGATAAGAACATTAGAAGAGGAGAAAATTTAAAAAAATGTTTTCCTGTTCAACGACAATTTCATAATTGTTGTGAAACGTGGCAGTGAATTGGCCACCACTCTTGTACTCTCAACACTTGTATAGGTGACTCATCCACTAAAGGCCTATATATATGCCATGTTAAGTGTATCATTCTCTGATGAAGTTATATGAAAACAAGAAAGTTATATATATACACTTATATGTGAGTTTAGTTTATGACCTGCAATTTCAAGATCAATATATATCAAGTGCATCTACTATAGTCAAATTACAATAATAATAATTTTTGTATGCTTTTGGACAATAGACCGATTTGGTCTGTTACCTCTGCCCCACCCGATTCGTTTAGACCTTCAATTTCAGAATAGAGAGATTAAAAACAGAGTCAATTAGACCCTACACTAGACCTCGTAATAGCTTTGAGACTTCTTTTTCTTTAGTCATTTCGCTTTGTTTGGGAAAAAGGGTCCCAAATATGTTACAACTTACAAACATGCGAAACGACAGGAAATTGCGCGTTTTAGCCAACATTCCTTCCTTATAACGGGGAACCATCAAGGAACATAGCATTGGCATCAATCGAGAAATCTTCTCTCGTCTTCTCCAATAGCTCAACGTAATCTGTGATCGACAGCAATGGCGTTCAACAATGGGCTCTGGACAGCCTCAAAGCTGATCGCTTCATCATCTGTATCACTCCTTTCGAAGTCAGGTCAGTCCTCTTCTGTCACCACCTTTTCTCTGTTTGGCTGCCGGGAAAATGTATTAAATCCATCTTATGTTTCTCATTTTCTACCGTGGAAGCAGAAATATAGCGTTCTATTTTCATTTTCTGCGAAATCAAGCCTAATGGAATCTGGGATTTGTGTTTTTTGCTGGGTCATTTCGTTTTTGTTTCAGGTTTTAATTGAGTTCTCTAGATCTGATAGGGGCTATTAATTCATAATATGGTTGAGTGGTCTCTTGAGTCAATCTGATTGGTTCTGTTAGAATGATTTGTGTCATACCATGTCTAACTATGATTAGGGTTTGATTTTGATAAAACCGTGTCAAAACTAAACATCAATATAGGTTGCATTTTCTGGTGCCATTGTTGTGTGTGTGTGGACAAAAATCCTTGTTTTGTTACTGTAAATTGGATACCAGTTGTTGCCTTCCAATTCTCAAGTATTGTTATTCAACATCTATGTTTTTATGTAAAAACATAATGTTTTCAGGAGGATTGTGTTTTCCTTTGTTTCTTATAACCTCCTCTTTTGGGGTGTAGACCACATTGATGATGGTGGGTTGATGTTTCATTTTAATCTTGGCCGGAGCGATTGTTGTGTATTTTGGCTCCATATGCGTGGTTTCGATTTTATTAATCGATGTGGGATTCTTGTATGTCATTACTGAGTCTTTTAACACTTACTATTGAATTACAATTCACAAGTCCATCATTCACAAAAGGGCAGGGGTTATGCACTCAGTCAGTTTAATTATGCTGATTACTGCAATTGTAGTCGTTTTTAATTTATAGGCAAGTAATGAATTTCAAAACAGAGCCAATTTTCTTTTGTTGCACCTACACACACACACACATGTATTTCTGTTCAGTTGGGACTATATAAGCTTCTTGTACTTCGTAGATAGATTTATGAAATTGATTTTTTCGAGGTGACTTTTGAAGTCCATGGTCTTAAAGTTTTGTTATAGGAGATGGATTAAGAGAAACACATTACTTTACTGTATGAGAGTTTGTAACATGTTTGTAATGATAGAGGATCTATTGGGTTACGCTTTATCGTACATATAGAGTAGTGGATTATGAAATTCATTATAAGGTCATATCAAATGTTTGATGGAGATGTGTATGGGATTGCAAAATCTGTTACAAGTCTTATCTACTGCTTGATGAAGTGATGAACTGTGTTTTAATATCCATTATGAGTCTCATCCAATGTTTGATGTCAACCATGGGGTGGATTTAGAAATACATTATGATGGATAAAAAAAAATCCAAATTGGGTGTTGGATTTTGATTGGGGACAGAAAATTTATCTTAGTTTGACATAATCCCATTTTCCTGCTCCAGTTGGAGCCAGGTTAGAGATGTTTTATGTAATTTATTTATTTCTATTTGCGTGTTTTAAGTGTTGTGATGTAAAAATACAAATAATGGCTTAAACATGAAGGAAAAAGTGATATTTTGTTATAATTGTAATTGGAAAAAAAATGAATAATGAGACCCTGAATGAGGAGCAGCACAAGGCACAAAAGAAATCTCAATATATGTCTAAAAAATGTTACTTTGCCAGTTTTAAATTGGATATATACTTTTATGTGCCTGAGAATACCTCAGAACTTATATTAAAACTTTTGACTACTTTATTTCTACTGAAAAAATAGAGGTTGGGTTGACAATGGAGTGAGTTAAACCGAATATAGTTTAAATGACTAAATCCTTTTTTTTTTATCAGAGTGCATCCAAAAAAATAATCAGTTCGAGTACATATATATATTTTTTGACTGGATTGAAGCCTAGATATAAACCTTTTTTTAATCGGCTAATGCATCAAGCATCAGGGTCCACATGCAATGCAGATGTGCTTATTGTCCATTGGACTTGTTGTCTATAGTAATCTACTTTCGAGCATAACTAACTGCTTATCTGTTGGTTTATTTTATCTATCATATTGCATTGTTGAAGTCCATTATGACTTGGTCATTGAGTTTCTTATCAACCACAATCTGCTGTCGTCATCCAATCCTTCATTGTTTAATCACAAATTATGACTGCCTTGATATACCGAGTTATTCTGTTTGTGGATGTATGAACATTATCTGAAGCTTCCATTTGTAACAGCTAGCAGAGGGTTCCACTCAACGGGGGCGAAGAAGATGGCTTACGATGAATACTACCTTCATTCGAAGCACATGTACAACTTGGACAGAATGAACAATCAGAAGCTGAAAATGAGCCTTGGTGTCTTTACCGCCTTTAGCATTGGTGTTTCGGTGCCTATCTACGCTGTCATGTTCCAGCAGAAGAAGACTTCTTCCTCTTGAAATTGACCCATTCTCATGGGTTTATTTTGTTCAGAGTTGCATGATTTCTGTTTCTCTTACAAGCAAATAGGATTCTCTATTTTGCATTTGGTAATAAGATTTCTGGTCATTTTCTATATTTTGATGATATCCTGTGTGACCCATTTGTAAGGAATGAAATTGACCTTTTCCTTCTTTTTTCGTGTATTCACTTTCAAATTGTTACAAAATAATCATCTGGAAAATTATGGCTTGAAGATGGACGGACATATTCATGTCAAGAATTAACAATTCTTAACCCTCCATTGATGAGTATGTAGTAAGTATCTGCTCGGCCTTGTGACTATGCACAACAATAACATTAACCCATTACATGAGTGAATGTATACAATTTATGTAAATTGACACTATCGGATTCTGGCCCTTGAAGCCATTTCAGTCAAAGTTGACATCAAAAACTAACTTCTATTATAACTTCTATAATAATGGGCTGAAACAAGAAAAATTATAAAGTCTGATGCTTATTTTAAGACATACAATTTTGAAAAACTGACTTGTAGTATATAGGAAGCAGAATGTATCTTTTATTTGTAAACCAAGAAGGCAGGCTATTATTGTACACAAGAAAACCAATTTGCAAAGCACAGAAATCGGCCAAGAATACTATTACAAAGTAAAAGGATCTCTGACCTTCTCCTTTCAATCTTTTCTTCAGCAGGTCCATGAGGAGGATCGCTTAATGACTGGCTTCATCTGCTTGTCCTCTTCCAAAGAAATCATTCCCAGGTGCGATGAAGCTTCCAGCAGCATTTTCGCTACCAAATACCCAGCAATCGACCATGTCTGGAACTTCCTTGCCTGTTTGCCCACATACCTCCCCACTTTCCCGTCATAATATTCCGGCCACCCGTCCTTTAGCAGACGGGCTTCGGCCAGATCGATTGCACGCCTTGCGATTTGTGGGCGTCCAGTTTTGATGCAAGCAGCAGTTAGCATCCACAAGAGCACTACATTCAAAATGGAAAGAACATACAAGAATTTCCTTATTTACTTGCAGTCCAAGTTTTGCAGATTATCAAGTTTCATTTTGTACAATGTAAAGGAAATGAATTAGGTATTGGAAAAAGGAGACAAACCTGGCCAAGATCCTCCGTTATGGTAACTCCATCTGGTGTTTTTGGGATCACAACCGGTCACAATTCGCCATTCGTGACTTTCTATTGCAGGGTAGCATATTTTGAGAGGCATTTCCCCAACCAGCTCCTCCCAACGAGCTTCAATAAGATCCATAATAGCCACCGACTGTTCAGGAGTTGCAAGGGAAGATAGGATGGCAATACAGTTACCCAGAACAAACCATCGAAAATCCATCCTTGCGGGGCTCACGTTGCCAATGAAGTAACCGCCACGTGTAGGCATAAAGTTAAATACCCACTCAGGGATTGAGTCTGGAATGACATTGAACTTGTTTACTGCAGTGTGGGAGTATTCCTCAGTTTTGTAGCGGTATATGTCATTCAGTTGTTGGAAGTCAAGCCAGAAATAACTTCGCATGTGATAACTCAAGGCATGCAAGCGCTTCACTATTCTCTCCACAAATTCCTTTCCTTCAGCATCATGTTTCATCATTGACAAAGCACTCCTCAAAGCCATAAAGAAAAGTGCTTGGATTTCTATTGGATAACCATAAATTCCCTGCAAGGAAAGAAATAAGCAGTTAAATGATGTACACCATCCTCAAACCTCTTAAATAGATAATTAGATACAAGTATTTAACTTAACATGTAAGACTTCAAGATATATAATTATCACCAAAGAAGAATGAAGTGTTCAAACATGATAGTTCAAATAACATCAACTGTATGTCCACATGGTAGTACAAATAGATTAAGAAAATCTAAGCTATGAGAAGTTCTGTAAATGGAGACAGGCAATTAGGTGAATGTTGGACTTCTTCTAATCATTCTTCACAGAAGTTGGTCTGTGTGCCATAGAGAGAGAGAGATGTGGTCTTGCTGAGGCTAACACATAAGTTTCATAGACACGATCAACGGCTTCTACATGTGTAATATATTCAGGACACATCGAGGAGTATATAGAAAGTTGCACTACACATGTAACAGCAATATAATTTTAACTGAAAGGTTCAAGAATCAAAAGCTGGAAACCATGGTGAACTACAGAAACTAAATCTAAACAGCAATCGATGACCAAAGAATCGGTTAATCCAAAAATGTAAGGATGGTAGGTTAGGACATGCATAAAATCTATACAGAAATATAAGTTGAGTAATAGAAGGTGGATATTTATCATGTTAAAACAGCATTCTATACTATAAATTTGAATCTATGCTAAAAACAGATCAATATCTGTGAAATATGTATGCATAAAGAGTTTCTACCAATCTCCTGCAGCAACAGCTATTAAACATGCTGAAGATCAGTCAGTTGTAAAAGTATTTCTCAACTATAAGTAAATAAAAAAAATAAGTATAACTAGATCAAACATGCAATTAAATGCTCTCTTGTCTTGGCAACCTAACCCCCACTCAACATTCAGTAACTATAACTAGCAATTAACAGTATTTAATAAATGCAAAGGGAAAAAACAATAAGAGACTATTACAAGATTGTGAGAATAGCTTACCATTCTTCGATCTATCATGGAACAGCCATCAGCACATAGCAGTGTTGGAAATGTATCAAATCCCTCCGACAGACACAGAGATAATATAAGTCTCATCCCCTTCTGACATTCAGGTGATTCTGACAGAGTCAAATCTCCTGTAGACTTCGTATATGCACGAAGAAGAATAATCCACCAGAAGCCAGAATCAACTGGAGCAACTCTTCCAATTGCACTCTCACCGAAATCCGCAGCTATTGTGTCTGTTTTACGGACAGGGTCATGCAGAACTTTGAAGCTAGCTGGCATCGCACCCTCCCCGAGCTTGAATCGATCAATTCTCTTCTCCCACCCCTGAAGCTGCAAAGTCTTTAAAAGGAAGTTCTTGACAATATCGGGTTCACCGTTCATCAGAAAAGCCAAAGCACTGGGAACAAAATCTCGAACAAAAACCTGATAAGATATCAAGAGTTTCAACTCAGTTTGCTGTATTGGCTTCAAAGATAACCACTATATTACAATCATCTCAGACTTCAAACACCCCCCAGACCAAAAGTTACAGTTGTAGAAAAATCAAATATAATTATAGCCTATTTTAGGCTGGTGCTATAAAATAATACTTCAGCTGCTATATATTCAGAAGATTTGATACATACTCCTAATTGATCATAGTTTCAGCAACTTCAATATCACCATCTACAAAACTACAATGAATTTTCAACGGTTAAAATAATACCTGATCATAATTTAAAACTTCTTCAGAAGCATGATCATATGCAGCAATGGTTCCCACAGGTTGTCCCCGGAAATGGACCAGAGACCGGCGGAGAGCTTCCCAGGCTTCAGCAATCATGGGGTGAGGCTCAAAAGAGTTACGAGTTGACGATCCAGGGGTGTCATAGCCCGATCTCCCACCAGGTGAGTGGGTCTCATAGACATCCAATCCAGCTCTCCCCATACCAATGGACAACTCACTCATGGAGCGCTCATCGTATGACCTTTGCCTCTCGATGTTGAGCTTAGGCTTGTTCAGATGACGAAAGAGATCAGATTCCTCCATTTCTGCAATGGAGGAATGTGAGCCCACGTTCCTCATACCTCCACTTCCCTCCATTTTTCTTTCACTTATCACAATAAGAGTGTTTCACACAGCTTCTGCTTCCGAATAGACAAACACAATGTTTTGTTACAGAGAGAATAAACGCAAACATTCCAGATAGATGAACAATAAGCCTGAAACTGGAGTTATATACAACAAAATTATATTCCATTTTTATATTCAAGTATTATAAAATACCACATCCCTTTCAACAATCTGTAATTTCCAAACAGTAATTTCAGCAATTATACCTCCAGATGAGTACAAATTGGACAATATTAATTCATAAATCATACAAATAAAAAACTAATCGAAGATTCAAACATTTTCTGTAAATTTCCACTGGATAAAACTGCATTTTAATAACAATTAATCAGTGAAATTACCACATAATCAAAATCGAAAAACACAGGAGTAGATCAAGATCTGCAGGATATGGAGATAAGAGTGACGATAATGTCGAGAGATGAAAAAAATGAACAGTTCGAGCTATGGCTGAGAAAGACCAGATCTGAAACCTCTCCCTCTCCACATACAATACAGATACAGATGTAGAGAAGAGTGTGTATAGAGATGTATGTATCTATGTCGCAAAGAGAGGAGACAGGAAAGTGAAAAGGCTGACCTCAACGGTGCGAAAATGAGGGAGGAGATGATGTCCGCGGCGGAATCAGCGGTGGCACGCCGGCGAATTTGCCGGAGAATGGAGAACGGTAAAGAGAGACGAGTAGGAAACAGACAGAAAAGAGAGAGAAAAAGAGAGCATGTGTATCAGAATTGCTATTTATAGCCAAATCCGGAGGACGAAAAGGTGTGAGAATCGTGCTCTTTTTTGTTTTAGTTTAGAGGCATCATTAGAGAAGGAAGAGTGTGAATTAATAAATAAAATTATTTTTATATTAAGATGTAATATTAGCCAAGTAAGTTATTTACGGTGTTATAACGGTCTCTTCGTCCCCTCCTCCCTCTCGGTTCTTGTCGTTGTGTTTATCATCACCAACATAACCACATCCGCTATGGCCTCTCCGTCACCACCTCCCACAATTATGACCGTCCTGGGCCACCACATGCGTCGCTCCTCACTAGCACGCCCGGTGAGGCTAGGATCCTGGATCACCTCACCCCGCGTCATGCCAAATCTCTCCCCATGCCGAGACCCAACCATCAATATGGAACTCCCTGCCTACCCTGTATGCTCATACCGACTAGGAGACGATGGAATGATGATGATGTCGAGTACGGAAGCCACTGGAACTCCCTTCATGCACTGGGATGTACCGCCAACGAGGCAATATCCCATCTACTACCGTGATCATCAGTGTTAGATCACCTCCCCTCTGCGACATCACTAGGATGAGGACGGATCTGGACCTTTCCTCCAATGGTTGCCATTCTCAATGGACGGGTACCAATCCACTCGATATGCTGCCCACGCCGCTGCTAGTAACCCACAACCATTGCACCCTCATGGCCAGGACGACTAGGAGTATGATCTCCTCTAGGGATCACCTTTGGACTGGTCTGACCACACGGGATCACCAGGAGGACACCCTTGGCAATGGGATACTGGCATGCACACGAACCTTCATCGTCCGCTGGTGATACAGGGGGATCCAGAACTTGGACCGGGGATCACCTCAATCCTAACTACCCCAACTGAGGGCGGCATATCCAGTCCTCCAAACATTGTCTGTGGAACACAATCCATACCCAGGAAATGCTGGTGGAGGTGAGCTAGGAAAGAATGGGAAAGAATCAGCCATACTGAGATGGGCCGAGGATTAACCTAGGTATGATCAGGATTCGGGTCACGATGGCTCTACCACGCCGACAGGAATCCAATCATCATGAAGGCCGCCACATTCCACGCCACTTCCTATTTCAAGAATGGACAGGCGGACATCGGGACAACCATGCTAACCAACAAGGACATAACTTCTACTCTAGACTCCCGAAAGGATCAAGAGGCCATGTCCAGAACCAGAAAGGAAAGGATGTAAATACTGATCCGGGAAGGGGGTTTCTGGTCTCATAGTGGTATAAGCGAGGCCTGCAAAACAGCTTCCCTGGTCATCATGACAAGCCTAGGGCCCCACGGGGTGTCACTGAGGAGTCACATCTCGGCCTCCATCGAACAGGTCCCACCTGTTCTCCAGTCTTCTCTTTTCCCTAGTTTATTCCTTGGACAACTGTTCAGACAGAACATGTTAGTCCAAGTCGAGATGGGGAAAGCATTTTGTAAACTCTACACTGATCACTGTATGAATAGGGAACCACCCTTACCTTTCTCCCTAGATTTACCGGGCATCCAGTTATAAGATTAGTGTTTCGGCTCTCACTGAAACGATATCTTGTCCTTTTTTTATCTCTTTCCACTATTGTAAGATCTTTACGATTTATTTAGTTTATATTAATAAAATTATCCTTTATATTTCAAAAAAATAACCTAGTAAGTTTTGTTTTGAACGAAAGGTGCAAATATTGTAAATCAACGAGAATCAATACACAAAACGAAGAACCGAATTTATCTGTTTAACGGACTCTGGAACACTTAACCGAACAATACGACGTTGACAAGAAAAACATAAATACTGAAAATAATAATCGAACTGTGGAGAACTGCTCAAGATGGTGCCTAAACGTTGCCTATGGTGATGATTCTTTTTCGTCGTGAGGAGTGCGATCGAACCTGTTCTCGACAGTTGGTAGGGGAGGATAAGTTCACCAATGTTGAAATAATTTTCCTTTATACATTTCCAGGTGCATGTTGATATAATTCTGAAATGCATATTAGAGGTGCATGACGCTTTCCTAGCTAAGTCTGATTTGCCATCAGACCTGGTTTTGATGAGTCCTATAGGAAGTATATCTACTACTTAGGTAGTTAAGAGACAATCACTGCTTTGTTTGATTTAGGGGCAAGAAACAACCTGATAGCTCTATCACTGTTCAAGACTCTAGACATGTGGCAAATTTTCCAAGTTCATGAGTCTATGAAGCATCACTTTGTCATTCCAATTCGGAGGAGCTAAGAGGACAATCATGTGATTAGGGGCGGGCAAGAATAAACTTGATGTCTCTATCACTATTCAAGACTCCAGACATGTGGCAGATTTTTCAAATTTACGAGTGTCACTTACCAAGGGAACGTCGACGAAGGCTTTTGAATACATGACGAAGTTTTGAGTCATACCTACTGTAACGGGACCTTAACCCCATTGGTGCCACATGATGTTTTGGTTTTTTTATTTCGACTTTTCCCGCTTATATCAAGCATGAGTTCTCATTGTGTCTATAGTTATTACTTATTTCTGGACCTTTTTTATATGTGGTTCCCTTCTTTTTTTTTATCAACAAATTTTTTATTGAGTATCTAATCTTTTGAGACAAAAGAAGAGATAAAGAGTCTAGTAACCAACACTCTCCCAATACAACAAAGAGCATTCCAACAAAGAAACCTCAAACCACTGAGACGAAGCTCAAACTAAACTCATTCAATGGGTTACAACAGGTCTAACTACCTAGGTTTTACTATCATGAAGCAAACAAATATATGTGGTTCCCTTCTTAATACCCGCTGCCTTCTCATTAGATTCTTTATGTTAATAAAAACATTTGAGGTTTTTCTTTGTTGACACGGCAATATGCTTTACGATTTGATCAATGGTATTGAGATTTGTAAATTTGAAACTAAACTGACCCTAAAAAGAAGATTTGTAGAACGCATTTGTCACGCGCCGTCCTCAAGCCCCTCCCCCTTTGCGTGCTCGTGTCCACCCTTGTCATTCCTTCTGTCTTGCTGCCGCCTTGTCACTCCACTCTTTCACC
>JAYMSV010002063.1:0-11651 GCA_036897745.1 Erodium moschatum
AGAAACTAACGGTAGGTACTAAAGTGAAAAAATGATATTCTAGGGTACTGAGATGCCACAAATGAAAATTAGGGTACCTGAGTGACAAAAATGACATAGTAAAGATACTGAGGTGAAAATAACCCTATAATTAAATCATAACATTATCTGGTTTGTAAGTGAGAATCCTTTAAAATATAATACCAAAGCAAACGCCAGCGTGGCGTACTCCTCCTTTCGCAAATCCCATTTCCCGAGCTCTCAGCCAAACGTAAACCCCACCCCTTTTCAACTTCCCTGAATTGATGGTGCTTACAGCTGTTTCTCTCCTACTCCAAAACATGGCTCCTCTTCGTCTTCTCTTCCCGCATCTTCAATGTCCTCAATAACTGCTCCTGCATTAATTGGACGATCGGATGGGCTCACAACGTTCGTATATGAGCCACCATCATCTAAGTTGGGCAACAAACGCAACTCAGAAACCAAGATCTCGCCTCTTCAATTCAATTGGTTCCAGAGGAGCTTCACAACCAGAGACCGAAACTACAGGTACGCGATCGCTCCAATTCTTCTCATTTCCCCGTTATTTTCACATTCAATCTGCAAATCTACACTGTGTTTTCACCGACTTTGCAACCAGAGACCAAAACTACAGGTAAGCAATTGGTCGGTTGTATTCGGTATGGAGTTCTGGAAACAGGTTTGGATTCCATCGCGCATCGGCCATGGGCTTTTGATTCGTGTTCATCTCCGTTAGGCCAGGTACCCTCGATTCCCGATTCTCCTGAATTTTTTTAGGGCTTTAGAGTGCATACGGGTGATCCCGAAATTTTAAACATAAATTCATAAGATCCTTTCATGGTCGGTACAAGAGAGCTTTGCATTGGCATGCAATGTATAGTTCAGGTATATATATTTTCCATTTTTGTGGTGTGAATATAATGAGGTCCGTGAGAGACAGAGAGATAAGGATTGAGCAACTTGATTGGAAATTTTTTTAATTGTCAGTTCTTCAAATTTATTGTTTCGTACTATTCAACGTGATGTAGGTATTATCTTGTGACTTCAATCTCTCTTTTTTTCTTTCTTTTTAAAAGGTTGAACTAGAGATCAGGTTATTGGAGGCTCTCGAAATTTATCCTCTTGCCAAGCTACAAGGCATCATCATTTCCGTTTCCGTTTTGAATTTTGAGTTCCACGTTTGCTCCTGTTTCAGTAATCCCTATTGTGCTCTTCATGTTGATTTGATGTTTCATTTTGTTACTTTGTTTTGATTTGAGAGTGCACCCAAATAAAAATGAGACTTGTGGCAATTACATCAGTTGCAGATCATATCTGAACTCTAGCATTGTGTCCCAAACCATTCATGGAGTGTGAACTCTCAGTGGCTTTCAGTATAATATCAGTAGCAGTGTGTTGATTGAGTCATCAGATACTAATCAAATTCTAAACATGCTTCTTATAATTGTGTGGTTGGACTTGATTATGAGCTGAGTTTGTGGATCTTATTCTTCTGATGTTTTGATTGAGAACTCCCAAATGGGAAGCTCAATCATGAAAGTAGTTTGTATTAGCCTCCATGTAGTGTGGGATGGTTAAATTTACTATGGTCCTAGATATGGAAATTTGATGATACTAGGCCATATTTCTAAACAATTGTGTATCAGATTGCTCAGAGATCTTAGAGAGTAATGGGCAATGTGTTTTAGCTGCTGTTTGGTTTTGATGTGGACACTCTACTAATAAACTAAAGCCAATAGAATAACTAGATTGAGTTGAGATATGGATGGAATACAAGTAATTGAGCCATGTTGGGTCAAATTAATTTGTTTTCCAGATCCGAAAGACAAGAGAGTCTGAAATTCATTAATTTGCCTATATTCTGAAATTCCTATTGAATTCTTTTTCCATACAATGACACTAACATAAAGATTTTCTGTAGGGTTATTTGGCAGAAATTCAAGATTGGATGATGATTTGGCATGCTGGTTTGGGTTGAATCGATCCAACTTATGCTATTAAATTTCCACCTAAGCAATAGAAACAAACTATTTCCTTGATGTTAATTGTGCGTTGTAGAAATGATATATAAATTATATAATCCGGCTGACATTCATAGAAGATATACTTCATTTTATGAAACTCTTGAAGTAATATATGAGTGGTTAAACATGTCATTTCTCTCTGGATTTGATACCAACAACATTAGTAGTATGTAATGGTGAATGATTATGCTGATACTTTGTGGTGATACAACCTTCATAATTAGTTTCAGCTTTCAATATTTTCT
Source organism: Erodium moschatum (assembly GCA_036897745.1). Taxonomy (NCBI): domain Eukaryota; kingdom Viridiplantae; phylum Streptophyta; class Magnoliopsida; order Geraniales; family Geraniaceae; genus Erodium; species Erodium moschatum. Next base: position 2,270 of record JAYMSV010002063.1, read on the forward strand.
AAGAGCGTTTAAATATACTCGAAGAAATTTATTGCTTTATATTTAGATTGTAAAGGCAGTTTTATTTCAAACCCAATTAATTTTCTTTGTGGCATATTACAGGAACATCACATAGGAAGCTACTTTTTTAAGTGGATGAAGCAATTAAGATGTAACTCAATGATGCCTAGGGGAGAATCATGGCCATATACAAGGTAAAATCTTTTCAGTGTTTATTTTCTTATATCAGATTCTAGCTTGATTTTTACTTTCTACCATGATAAGGCACACAACCATGATCTATTTTTTTTATCACGAGGAATGTAGAAAATGCAAATCTATTTTTATTTTTTTCCAGATTTTGGCCATTATTGTTGGATTTTGTTTCTCTACATACTTGCTTTTATAGTTGAATTTATTGTTTCCTTTGTTTTCAGGAAGGTGTATGGTTGAAGCCAACATTTTCAGATACCTACCTACGTCTTGGAGTCCCCTTGGAAGGTTGATGGTTCAACAAAAATTTACTTCAAACTAAAAAGTTTCAAACATGAGCTCCTGAATTTGGGGAAAAATTTGTGGCACTGGTATGTCTAAGGTGCCATGATTAACGAGGAAGCAAGCTAAAAGATTTGGAACAATAACCTTACGTTTAATATGATTCACCAGTTGATGGTTGAAAACAATAGAAAACAAGAGATTTATTGAGTTTAAATTGATGATAACAACTGTAATTATTCATGCTTAGAATTTTATGTTCTGTTATGACATATGTTGGACTTACTTTTGGCATATAAGGCCTTGATATTCGGATTGGGATTGCTGATGACTTGGATCTACAAGGTTATGTAATTCTTTGACACTCCGAGTCATTTCGCTCTGCTGATATACAATCTATATGTTGTTGATAAGTTAACCCGAATAATAAATTGGAATGATTTTGATTGTTGAGTAACCAAATTTAAAAAAAAAAAACTATTCACCATTTCGATTGGTAGTTGTTTATACTGGAATCAAGAACAGGATCAACAAGAACAATACTAGGACACTTTAGTAATGATGATCCTGCTTATGAAGACACTACCACTAAATACGATCAATCCCACAAGACCACTACCAATTCACAATTAATACATATAAAAGAATCTAATTAGTTTATGTCATTTCAAGATGGTACATATTCAATAGATTTTTAGATATTTTATATTATTTGTTTTCATGGTCATTGTGGTTCATTTTTTTACTAATCTATTCAGATGTTTGAGTATGATCTTTACTATTCTTGCTGGCTTTACAATATTTTGATATAGGTTAATTGTTCGATGTTTATTATAGCCAAAACATACCACCAATAGTTTCATACAACTCTACCCATATGAATTGCAAATGAAATGTTCCTACACTAAAATATGTTTTTTAAAGTCATTTCACATGTTAAAGATTGACACTTCTTTAAAACAAACCCTAAATTGTACATCTCTAACGGTTAGATTAAAATACCAATTCTTACTCCAATCACCACGCATCGCGCGGTGCCCACACCTAGAATCGAACCTGCCTAGGTGAGGCAATCGTGCTGAGCGTCGTCTTCCCATGTTCCCAGCCGCAACGCCTCCTCGCTCAGCCATCGTCACCTCTACTTCAACTAATTTCTACAGTCTCACCTTAACCTCTGAGACGTTTCCTCTTCTCACGCCTTTTGTCTTTATGTCGTGATCAAGCACGATTTCCCTTCCTTTTACTCGCGCCGATTGATATCAGAGATCCTCTTAGGGCTTCAGGCTGTTGCGGTCCATCAGTTACGTTTTATGGCCCGTTCTTTATGAAACAGGCTTCCGCATCTTCGTTTGGGCTCATGTTGTTACGTAGATTACTGCGCATTTTTTGGCCCACTATTCCTATTTTATTTTCCACACCCAGTCATATCCAACAATTTGTACAATTCAGTATTTAACGACATAACTCGATCTCCATCGATCCCATACCCCTTCCGATTTTTCGCACCATGCGGTGCTCTTACCTAGTTGAGTATAAAGTCGCACGGTTAGGTAGAGTAGGCGTGCGAGTAGCGTATCTAGGCCTACCCGTCAGCACCACAAGATCCACTTGTCAATTTACACCCGCGGAGTCTTCCATGTGTACAGACCACAAAAAGAAAGCGATGCCTGCAACAGTCACAAACATTGTCTTCAACTCCAAGAGCCGCCGCCACCACGTTTCGGTGTCTCCGCCGTCTTCAAATGTATGCGATCTCCAATTTCACGGCGGCGACTTCTTGCTGCGAAATCCCCACTAACCACGCTGAGAGGAGGCTCAACTCTGCCTCCGTTTCTACCCTCAAATCGAGGCCATTTCAGGTACCATCCGATTCCTTTTACCTATCTCCATTTGCTGTTAATCATTTTCTCAACTTTCCTCAAATTTTGTAATCGACCAATTTAGCATCGATTGACTGCTTACCGATTATTTCCATTTCATACATTATGGTAAAATGTAAGATGCTGGTAGCTAATTTTACCAAAGCTGATTTGGGTACTTTATCTGGAAGCTAATAGTATTAATATTTTGGGTTTATCTGAATTAGTTGGTATTGATGGAATTGGATCACATCATAAAAGCAAATTGATTTGAGGCAGGATTGTGAGTCAAGTGTTTCCGAATCTCCTATCTGGAACACCTTATGTTATTGATGCACATTTGTATGAAAATCTTGAGGTTTCAGATTCATGATCAAGTAAGCATGTTGGATGCTTTAAATTGATCTCTAATCCAAGTTACTATTCAAATTCTTTCCATCTAAAGAAAATATCCAAAATTACTAATTTGGGTAAGACTTTGGAGATATATCATATCCGGATTTTAATCTGGATCTTCACAATACACAACATCATAGATTCTTCATGAATAATGTTTAAATGAAGCTGCAAGTGCCTACTTCTCAAATAAACTAGTATAAAGTAGAAATACTAATATCAAATAAACCGTAACATGGGAGTTGAAAGTGCTTTTTCTTCATGCTGGGGAAGGGGTGGCTAGAGGGGATGGGAGGGGCATGGAGAATTTTATTGGTTTTGTTGTTTACCAATTATGATTTTCTTCACAACCATCGGGATTTATCATCACATTTCACCCAATGCTGATCTTAAGTTCATACACATGTCTGCTGGCACATGTATAAAGTGTCAGGAGGGGACGGGTGGGGCATGGAGGATTTCTATTGGTTTTGTTGCTTGCCAATTATGATTTTTCTTTCAAGCATTAAAATTTTTCTTTCAAGCATTAAGATTTAAAACCAAATTTTACCCAATGCTGATGTTAAGTTCATAAACATGGCTGCCGAAACAGTTATGAAGCGTCAATTTTACATATACTAAGAATTGTAGGAGAAAGACTTCAAGTGATGCATGATGATTGACTTGAGCTGTTGGTAATATTCTTTATTTTTTTCCTTGCAGGACACCACTTTCCCCTTCCCGAAGTTATCACTTAAAAACTCTAGCCGTGCAGCTAAAGATGCAGGTATTTGTATGGCATTGGTAGATGAGAGGCTTCAACGTGGCAGAGACGTCACCTCACTTCCTGGAGTTCTGGTAAAAAAATTGATCTCGTATTCATATGATAGTTATTTCATGATAAAATACCAATATGCACAAATGAATTAGTGTATTTAAAAAAAGTTATGCAGTTTTACCCTTTGCTATGAATACATATATCAGACAATGTTTAAATAACTGTCATATTGTATTCCATTTGGCAGGCATATGATCTTGTTCAGGGAGCACTTGTAAGTTCTTTGTATATCTTAATCTCCCAATTTGATGTGATTGCAAATCTTCTGTAGAGAATGCTGGTACATCTCAGTTTGTGAAATTCAAATGTTTTTTTATCGGCAATTCCTAGTCTAACTTCTAACCTAACCCCCACCCTATACCTGCTCCAAAGTAGGTGACCCACTAGGATTCGAACCCTGATTTCAAGGAGGTCAGAGACCCCACTTGATGTATATGTGTGTATATATAGATGGGTAAAATCAGTATTGTAAAAATAATTGTTTGCCTTTAATGTTGTTTGATATTCAGTACGGATGATCAACTGGAAGTTGACATATCCTATGTATCTGACATTCACTTCATATTTCTCAGACACACACTATTTAGCCTTAACTTCAATATGTTAAGGGTACTTCTGGGGAACAATGACTTCAAGGGGTTATATTTTCTTTGGCAAAGGGTATGGAATGGAGTGGTCAATACAGACCGATTTGTCTGTCAATGGGAAGAGCTTAAATAATACCTGGATTCATCATTAAAAAAAAAGGGAAAATGTTAATAACACACCCGCATTGACCTTTCATTTTCAAAAACACACCCTCACCTTCATACGCTCACCCTCACCTTTTCACAATCTACGAAAACACAACACCGTCAGTTTTTCTCAATTACTAACAGCAGTCAACCTTTTGTTGCAAAAACTTACGGTGTGCTTTTGCAAAAAAACTGATGGTTTTTTTGTAGATTATGCAAAGGTGAGGGTGTGTTTTTGAAATAAAAAAGGTCACAGTGTGATACTGATAAGATTATGCATTGAAGTTACCCCTAAAAAAATACTGAGTTAAACATTACTCTTTCTATGATAAGATTTGTACCTTCGTTTCTTGTAAGTATCACCATTTTAAGATTGTGGTGCTACACTGAAACACAAGATTTTTCCATGGTTGCTGATCAAAAGATTAAAGCACAGAAACATGAAGTTGGCAGAGTTCTTAACATCTTGTGCCTAAGCTTTGTATATTCGAAGTATAGTAATCAATCTGAGCATTAGAAGATGAGATAACTGGGCAGTTGTGCTAAATGCATTGGTATTTGCATTTTGGTTTTCTTATTTTGTTCTCTCTCTGTATGTCTATTTTTATTTGGATCCTGTACTTTTATTGTACAGGTAAGGTGGAGTTCTACTACTAACAAGTCAGTACCTGAGCCACCAACTGCTGTTTTATTGCATGGAATTCTAGGCTGCAGAAAAAATTGGGGTGGGTTCATCATATATTATGGTTGACTTCTTAGCTATTCATGTTTTCATTCTCAAGTCCCCCCTTGTTATCAAAGATAAATTACATATCATTGAAATAATCTTTTTTCTGTTGAATTTTTTGTTTTTGATCTTATGCATTTGGTTAGATGTAGTACCAGAGGAACCCTTACTTATTTATTCCCATATGTACTTAAATGTTGTGTTGATACTGTTGTCATTGTTTTGCTCAACTTTTATCAGTGTATGTATGTTCTTTGCAATACTATTTGCATGTTATGTAGCGTGAGTTGTTACAGGAATTGAAATGCCATCATACGAAAATCACAAGAGGAGATGCTGATAGAGTGGTAAAAACAATCACTTGATTGTATTAGAAAACTTATCAAGCACACCCAATCAACTTGTACCCTAAACTTTTTGCTAGCATCAAATTGTAGCCTATGAAGTAATGCTGGCCAGTTTTAGCCCAAAAACAAGCATGATTATTCTGTACAGTTGCGAACTTGATCATGTCTGATGTTTCTAAAATCTGTGAAGTTTTTCACTGTAGGTTATAATGAACAACTCACCTTGTTTTGTTTAATTGAGTTAGTAGGCCCTGTTTGTTTTGTTAACAGCTATCGAAATGTTAATTAAATTACAGGGTGCCATTGGATGCCAGAGAAAGTTCAGGCGGGATTGGGTGGTTGTTACCGTTAAAATCAAATGGTCAAAGGGCTGTTTGATTTTGGGTACAACTCCAGGGGTGCCAGTTTATTATATATGCCAAATACCAATTATTTCAAGGACGAAACCATAAATATCAGTTTGGACATAACGTACGGTTTTGATATTTGGAGTTTTTTTTGAAGTAATAACATCTCTGCGTCCTTTTTCTCTCTCTAATCTTACACAAATCTGTGACATGACGTATGGTCTTCATAAATATAAGTTTTGCTATCTCATTGTGTGGATATGCAATTAGCAATTTGTGCATTCAATCCCTGTGTCTGTCTATATACCGACATTCATATATGCAACATCTTATTGTTTCTTAATTATTTGGAGTTTGACACCTTCTGTACTTGTGCAACGTGCTCTCTTGTATTCTAGATGTACCTGGGTGCATATCTGATTTTATTTGATGACGGTGAGACATACTGGATGAGATGCCTATGGATGCCTTTTATTTAGTTGGTACAGGAGGAAAGGGGAGATTCCAATCCGGTTTAGTACAAAAGTAGTGGTGTTGCTTGGAAATAATATACAGTTTGTTTTGTAGACATATGAATAAAGTTTGCTTTGCATTGCACTTCACTGCTTAATGTCTAGTAATACTGCAGGATCCTTTGCTCGGAGATTGGCAAAAGAGTTTCCAGCGTGGCAGGTATATTTCTAGCAAATTTGCATTATGGTACTACTTGTTAGATCTCTACCTATGTGAAGTAAGGCTTAAGTTGTCACTGACTTTTGTTATTTAAAAGGGAGATAGCCGTGGAAATAATAAATGTTTTGGTAATGTTATTAACTTTACCCAAGCTTATTAACTTTGTAATTTTAAATTGGCAGCTCTCGTAAAGCTAGATACAGAATCTCATTTGTTTTTATGTTCCTATCCACTCAGTTTCTCTTAGTAGACCTTAGATGCCACGGTGACTCAGCATCGATGAAGAAGAGAGCTCCACATACTGTTGCTGCCACTGCTCTTGATGTACTTAAGCTAGTACGTGTTTATTTTGCTTTGACAATTTTTCTTATCAGGACATTCCCCGATTTTCAGCCTTACCTACCATAAAATCTAGTGATTTCATTATTTGTATGCTGCATTAGTTATTGTAGTTTAGCTGGTTATGCGAAGCTAGTTTTTCCTAGTTGCTCTATGTGGTTGTGGCATCAAAATTAGCTGATTCATATAAAATATCTTATAACTCTGTAATACCAGTTAATGAAGAAACAAAATGTAATATAGCTCACAAGAGCTCCACATACTAAGTTGTTTCTGTTTTGCCCTTTTCATTGATAAACTCACAAGAACTCGTCAAGATTGGGTACCTCGGTGTATATAATTTAACAATGATGTTGAAACATTGTTTGGTTTGCCGTAAAAATAACTACGTCGTTAGTATGAAATACATCTATAATTGTCTCCATGCTATTGCTTAAACAATTTGGTTGGGAACATTGTTGGCTTGATAGTAATGATTGATCGGATGTGGTGATTATCTAGTCTATCTTACCACTACATTATTAAGTTGGACCATATTGTAAGACTAGAATTGTGAAAATAGTATTATAACATTATGATTATTACAAAATAGGCTTCCTTTAGGAAATATATGTATACTCAATAGACACCTTAATAAATTCAATAGACCCTTGAACTTTCCATAATCAACTCTTGTTCCTTGTCAACGACAGTCGGGAATCCTAATCTAGCTTGGTCTAAGTAACCCTTAACCTAACTCCCACCTTCACCTGCTCCCAAGCAAAACATGTATACCCATGGGGGTTCGAATCTCTGACCTCAAGGAGGTGAGAGAGCTCACTAACCACTATTAGTATTCTAACACTCCCCCTCACACACAAGTTGTACGACACGAATCTTGCATGTGAACCAAAAATTAAATTCCAATACTACCTTTCGCATGTCGTTGTTGCTAAAGCACTAAACAATTTTCTATATTTCAATACTCCCCCTCACGTGTAGGACTAAACATCTATATGTGTCACAATAAGAATGAACATCTCCTTATGAGCGAAAAATAAATATAGGATGGAGGTGACAAATTCCCAATTTTGGGTATGAAAAACCTAAAAAGATCTCGAGCTATTACCTAGTACCATGATTTTACGGGCTGAAAGTACATCATGTGGGATCACACAATAACAGTGGACAATATTAATAGGGGAGACATTGACGGCAAACCAGAAACACCGAGAAACTAAACATAGTAAAAAACATTGGAACAAGAAACTTGAAGAAACGATCGTCGTTGTGCTGTTAAACCAGAAGATGGCCTTTCATGAGGAACAATTATAGAGGTTGTCGGTAAACTTGCTTCTTGACTTAACAACAATCCCACCCAAAAACACAAGAACAAAACTAGAAGACTAAGAGCTTGGACATAATGGTTGTGTGTTAGCAACAAGGCCTTGCCCGCTCGCTAGAACCAAAGGCTAACGAGTGGGCAAAACAACAAAATGCACGAAAGCCTCCTAACCCGGCTCTGATACCATGTAAAATTAGAATTGAGGAAATATTATTATAATTTTTTGATTTTTAGTAAATAGGCTCCCTTTATATAAGATAAACATACAATAAGTATTGTTCCCAATCTTTTGTTACAAATAATGAACAAAATATTCTCTTTTGTTAATCCTACCGTATATGTGGACAACACATATATCATTGAAAAGTATCATGGTCAAAATATATAGCATTGAAAAGTATTGTGGTCAAAACATAAGGACCAATACTTAACAGAACAGAATGTTATGTATATTATTTTAACAGAAGACTGTGGACTATACTTATAGTATTTTTTTTTCCACGTTAAAACTCAATGTAATTTTTAGCGTGTGGACAAAACTTTTTGTAGTTTTTAGCAATTAACCCTTGAAATTAGTATGTAAGAGTATTTATTTAATAGTTGACAAATAAGTTTCCTACAATACTCAAAAGTATAAACTATAGATGCAATGAATTATTTTCCCTCAAAGTTGCATTCGGTACATATAGTAATTATCTATGTTTAATTTTCTGTCTTCCTGACTAGGTTAGGCAACTGGGATTAACACCTCGACTTTTAGTTGGTCACAGTTTTGGAGGCAAAGGTACTTTCTGTTATTAGTTTCTTATTTATATAGTTATGGTTAATGTGATCGGGTTATTTATCTTTCAGTTTCTCTGAATGATTAATACATTTATGATCTTTTATACAGTTGTCTTGAGCATGGTGGAACAAGCTGCAAAGCCTCTTGCAAGACCTGTCAGGGTAATTTCTCTGTCAGCTAAATACTTGACTACAGTGGCTTTAACAGTTTATTCTAATTAAAGAATAATATGGAGCTTGATAATCAGAATGGTTAGATTTTGATGTGAACCTTCACTCGAAATGGGTCTATTTGATTTAAACAATGGGTTTTAGTTGTCTTTTCAAAGAGTACAGAGATTTAAACAAATTAAGCAACTGTACCCATGCCTCTTTTATCATCTTATTTCCAGTTTCTGCGAAGTTTGCATTGCTTTTTTATTTATTTTAATTATATGAATCATTTTGGTAGGTTTGGCTTCTATGAGATTTAAGCAATCAGGTTTATATGTATTTGGGTTAATTACAGATACCTACCCTCAAGTTTCGCCAAACAACCGATGTATACCCCGAAGTTTAAAATT
>JAYMSV010002064.1:0-11649 GCA_036897745.1 Erodium moschatum
AAAAAAAGTGGCCCCAGCCGGGAATCGAACCCGGGTCTGTACCGTGGCAGGGTACTATTCTACCACTAGACCACTGGTGCTTGTTGATTTTCAGATGTTCATATATTTAAATAACTATTATTTATCAAATCCTCAGTATCAACCAACATACTACTTTCCCCATCTTATGATTTGCTTGTAATGAAATCAAGAATAGTAAAAGGTCCAAGTTCGTTGGAAAGTATAATCTCTTCGGATAGTTTTTGAATGATATGAGAAACACGAATCACCTTTTTGTATGTAAATAAATACTCATCATGATATGTATTCTCATTCTCAAGTGTCACATTATTTTCTCTATTTGCAAAAACACGTAGAATTGTTGTCATATCAAGAACACATACACGTCACATTTCTCTTAAATACAAAAAAAAAAAGACTTCGTCAATTTAGCTGACGATGTGAAGAAAACACGTGAAGGCATGTGCAAAAAACATTACCCAAATTAACGAAGTTTTTAGCATTTATGAGAAAGGTGACATGTTTTTCATATAATACCAACTCTTCAACGGTCTTGGGTTCCTCAATCATGTCATGAAGAGTGCAACCAAAATTCACCATCCCATAAAAGGTAAATACTAAATATTTGCAGACGAAGGACCCCAATCAAGACTGAGAAAGGACACTATGATATGGTAAGCACTGAACAATTACAAGATGATCGCAACAAAACAAAACAAAAAATCACTTCATTGAAATTCAGATTCAGTCCCAGGATATTGAAACAAAAATAAAACCGCAAGGAGGGACAGCACAAACATTTCTCACACAGATAAAATCTCATAGATTGCTGCACATATCTATATAGACAAGGACAGGAAATACAGGCACAGGTGTTTACGGTGCAAGTCCAATATCCTTGAAGTATTCGTGTTCAAGTGCACTCCTGGCTGTAATTCTTTTGCTTGGGTCCAAGCAAAGCATTTTCTGGAAGAAAAAAAAGGGTAAATACTAAATAGAGGGGCAATGTGAAAAAGGTCAGAGTTTTCTTTTCCATAATCATTATAAATAAGGACCAATTAAATTTGACATCTCTCTAGCTAATGCAGGATTGTAAATTCAACCGTTGTTCTTGTTGAACAGTATAAACTCTATCTACCAAAGTGATGGCCATCAAACTATGCAAATACTAGCTTAAAGACCAAAACCTGTATCCAATTGATAGTGTTGGAACGTTAATGAGGATATTTTTTTACTTTTTTCTTTTGACAAATCAACTAGCATGCATCGGCATAGGCAGTGTCATACTGTCACTGGGTTCTTCATTTCTGTTTTATGCGTTACTTTCCTTTATTTTGTGTCACTATAATTAAATGCAGGTGTCATATACATGTCAACTCTAGACTTACACAAAGAAGATCGTGGCCAGATGAATCAAGATTGGGAACAACAGTTGCCAAATCCTGCCAATAAAAAATAACACATCTATTATCCCAAGTGCATGACGGTGGATGATAATTATGTTACACCATACTTGAAGGCCATTACCTTAGAAGGCCACTTGGGAAAGGCAGATTTAAAATCAGGCAATGAAGTAACTCCAGGCCATGTATCCTCATTTGGAGTACCTAAGATTCTTCATATTTTGTAAGAAAGTAGGAGAGAAACAATGTCAGGACATTAGACAATACGAGACATCGCATATTGAAACAAACATCTGACTTGTAAGATTGCGAGGACACTAAAAAGCACAGTTATATTCAATTAAAAAATATTTGTACCAAAATACATTTTCATATGAAAATAACATATACATTAACTTTTGTTCATACAGTTTGATAGACATTAACCTTCTTTGCATATTGATATTAAGATAGCTTTCTTCTGATAAAGCTAACAGGAATCAAAAGAGAACTTCAGAGCGCAGCAGGGAATATCAACGTTCAGACGAAGGAACTACTTCAAAAAAAATGAGGAAAACTAAATAAGATGGGGGAGCTGAAAGACCTGAAAATTTTGAATAGCTCATCAATCTCGGAATCCCCAGGAAACAGCGGCCGTTGATTCACCATCTCAGCAAATATACAGCCCACAGACCAAACATCGACAGGAGTAGAGTAATGACGGGCCCCAAGCAGTATTTCAGGAGCTCTGTACCACAGAGTTACCACCTACAGTGAAACATAAATGACTGAGAAAGGAAAAGCAATAACAGACAGATATAAATGTTAAGCATACAGATCATTGTGCCAACAGTTAGCTTTCCTTACAAATGACAATATACATAATGGCACATAATCTTTTAACGGCCTTAAGGGTTTCATTTTTCCTAAAAGATATTAGTTTCCGGGGAACTGCCATATCCACTTGACAAAATTGGAACAACATTCAACAGTGTTTGATATGAAATATGCTTTCTACCTTTGCCTTTATATGTTAAGCATGAACATATAGAACGACAGTACTTTCATGGGGAAACACCCTAAGTTTACTTTATGATCATAAGAACCGATCTTTCCCCAGTTTTTATGAAATACAAAATGTGCCTCAAAGATAGAAATAACTTCATACAGAGACCTTATAAATACATAAATAAAATTTAAATAGTCACTATGCATGGTACCTCTCCGTGTGGAAGAAACAAAAAATTAGTTTTACCTTTCACATATTGACTCGATAGGTCAACAAGAAAGCCTAAGATGAGATGCAATTGATAAAATGAATTTACAAAATATTATAAAGACATGAATGCCACAAAGAAGAGCTGGTACTTATTGGTACCTCATGGGTGAATGTCCGAACAGGAATACCAAATGCTCTGGCGAGTCCAAAATCTGCAAGTTTTAGTGCATTGGTTTTCCGATCTATCAGCAAATTCTGTGGCTTCAGATCCCGATGGAGAACTCTATGGGAATGACAGTAAGCAATGCCACGGAGAATTTGATGAAGGAACGTCTGTCAAATAATCAAGTGGAGGTTTAATAAGACTAACATTGTTAACACCCACCTGACCTACCAGAAACCGAGTAAATCAAATATCTGAACAGTCAACATAAATAGAACTATTTAAAATCTAAATGTAATAACATAGAACTGCTTATCTGCTCCTTTTTTATATAACAAATTTTCACTGCCCCTAACCCCACGCCTACACCAAGCAGACGAGCCACTAAGATTCGAGCACTGCCCTCTCGTGAGTTTAGTGTCCACTTGACCATTAGGCCAGCCCAGGCGGTGACAAAATGGCAAGTGTATACAAAGTGACGTATTACTTGTTCTAGGCTTCTACCAGATACGAACATACTATGACATTATAAACCACTTCAAGAACATTATTATAGACCCTACATCTTCCATAAGCAATGACAAGCATTAACGATCACCTATGATGCCTACAAATGAGCTCTTTAAATCATATAAAGTCAGCATTCAAGGAAGTTAACCCCAAAGCTATAATCTGAAGAAAAATATCTGTTATGCACAATGCAGAAAGCACAAAGAAAGAAAAATCTCACTCACTTTTATCAGCCGGGGACTCTTTGCAAATTCAGGAGTGGTATCCATGTGCTTCTTCAAATCTAAGTCCAGGTACTCAAAAACAAGATACAGACGCTTCTCGCTGTGAACTACATCTTGTAGCCTGTCATGGAAATATCAAAAAATAAAACTTCTGCCATAGAAAAAAGCGCATAAATAGAGAAAAGGTAATAAGAATTGCATAAATAGAGAAAAGGTAATAAGAATTGCATATGCCATACTGTTTGTCATAAAACAAAGTTTATGAAGCACAAAATTTATGCTTCTTGTTTTACATCCTTCAGTGGGTAGGTTTTACCTGCCTACCTGTATGGCAAATTGGCAATGAGCTCTAGAGACACTGTAGGGTATATCATGTTGTTGGAGGCTAGCCAATGACATTATCGAAATTAAAATCATCTCCATTTTAAGAGTTGTATATGTCTGCTTCTAATACTATTCAGCAAACTCAGGAAAATAAACTATAACTTTACCACCCTTACGCTAATCTATATACTTACCAGCCACTTCAGTAAGAAAACAAACAAATATATCGAAGTAACCATTTTAAAGATAATTATTAGTCAACTTATAGAGAACTATGTAATGGTCAGCTAGATGTTGTGTGCGCGGGGATTGGGGTGTCACTTCTAAAAACTTCGAGTGACTTATTAGTTAAGAAGAGGCTGATAAATACAACAAAAACTATTTAGTACCTATAAACACACAGTCCACAATACAATGTATTCCGCCATTTAAAATAATGATACACCCGCCTGTCTTAAATATATTTTCCACACAAAAATGGCTGAATCAGAATACTCTATACTCGCATCGTATGCAAAACTATTTGAGTCTGTATTCATGATAAGATCAGTAATTCCTTTACATTAGAAGAAATCAATCACATGGATGGCTGTAACATATACCTGACAATGTTTCCATGCTGCATTTCTTTCAACAAGGAAATCTCCCTGATGGCCGTGCTTGGTACGCCCTCATCTTCCTGCTCCAAGCGAATTTTCTTCAGAGCTATGGTCTCATTCGTGACTCGATCCCGGGCCTTGTAAACCACTCCATAGGTACCTTCACCAATCTTCTCAACTTTCTCATACTGCCACACAATCACCACATCTCAGTCATCAACACCAAATCAATTAAAGACCAAAAAGTAACTAACCAGACAGAAAAATGAAATTCACATAATATCAATAACAAATAAATTTCAGATTCTTCACAAACCTGGTCCATCCACACGAGGTGAAGAAAAACAGCTCCTAACAAATTTTATCTGCACAAAGTAATCAACTAATTCAACCAATACACCTCTCAGATTCATCACATTTCCAAAATAAACGCTCAAACACTGTACAATGTGGACGCATTGAGGTTTCAAATTACCAAACAAACAAGCAGAAATCAACTAGACCACCAATACATACAAAAGAATTGGATCTGAACAGAGAAACGTACAACAGCATCACATGTGATTGGAGACCAGTACATGATAAGGAACAGTCCATACATCACATGAATTGCACGGAACGAGAGCACAACAAGCAAAATGGCATGGTGAAATGAGGCTAAAAACAAGAGCACGACAAAGTCTGGAACGGATAAATCGAGATGAGAGATAGAAATGTACCTGATCCAGTGATCCGAAATTCGATCGGAGAAGGCGAGAGCGAGACCGGCTACGGAGGAAGAACCCTAGTTGGAGAAGAGGAGTTGATAGTAGCAATGGACTGACTGGATGACCCCAATTTGACTTTCTTTGCTCAGCTTACAGCCACTGGTCTTGTACACCGCAAACTTGTTTTTTTCTTTTACACGTCACCAATCTTTTTTTTTTTACAGTCATGGGAATTAGAGCATGTCAGTTAAATTGTCGGTTAAAACACACAATTCAGGTTTATATAAAAATTTATTGTGCAAAATAGTAATAGTGGTTCTGAGTCCCTGAATTGTCTGTGTTCCACAGTAGTAAGATTCAGATAGGGAATCGTATTGTGAGTGGATGCTGACTGGATGCAGTTGAGGGTATTTTTATATGGTGGAAAATTCGGATTTAATGAATTAAAAAAACGGATTTTTTCTCTCGGCCAGGACACGTGTCGCGCGAACTGCAACCCAAGAACCGACGACCCGCAATCACGGTGCACGACCGCAATTTAACGGTTTGCGATTCGCAGAATCAACGCTCCACAATGTACGACTCACGAACCGTTAAATCGCAGTTCGTGGTCGCGGTTCGTTGCGTTGTACGTGCTCTAAGCTAAAAAAGCTTAGTCCAAGCCGACATTATAAATTACTCGAACTTAGTTTAAATGATATAATAATATTATTAAAATGATGCGCGAATACATATACGATTATGACATTACATTTCAAAATAACCTTGAAATCGCATTGTTTCATATTGTCTCTCACCAATTAAATTTATTGAACGAAAGGTAATACATATAGGTGTACTTGGCATTGGTAGCATCTAAGATTTGTTAGGTGTCAGACAGGCGTTGTTGGAAATGTCGGTAAATATCGTCAAAGTTCTCGACCTTTTTATTGTTCTTGCCTCTAATGATCTTCATATGGGGTTGTCAGTGGTCGAAAAACGCGATTCGGGGTGGTCTCGACGAAGCTCTCAAGGGAACGTTGTACATGTTCCATAGGTATTTGGTGTGCTCGATCTTCGTCTCGAACAACTTCAGCCTTCAATCAGTTTGATCAATTATGCTTTGAACAACAGTTTCCAATTTTCCATGTTGAGTCTTAGTCATCACAACATTTATTTTGTTCCTCATCCTTGTACTCGCCTACATTTTTCCTTTAAAGCAGACTTATTTGGTGGATGTCATCTCGGGATCGGTTGATGTGTTCGGGTCAAACTTCTTCGTCCAACCTTATTCGATTGCTTGCTTCGCTTTCGCCATCTGCTTCGTGTTTGGATTGGGCCACGGGAGGCCGAAAAAATTTGGTCTTCCACTTTGGGTTGGACCTCGTGGCATGCATCTCCTGGTGGACAGAAATCCATAAACCTTCAATCTTCTTCGTCTTCCCATTGATGTTGCCAGTGAAGTTGTTGACCCATAATCGATAGAGACATTCTTCTTTTGCAAAGGTCCATTTCAACCTTGTCTTCATAATACTTGGAGTTTTTTCTCTCTCACGTAGCGAGTTTCTTAAAGGGTCGGTGGGTTGGGAAAGAGGAGTAGGCTTAGACATGCTGATGATAAAGTCTAAATATGGATCTTCTCTCGAAGTTGGCTTTGATGTTTCGAATTACTATCAACGAGCTTATTGAGGAATGAATGGTATGATTCTTCCAAGGAGAAATTTGGGAGAGATATGGAGTAGAAAATGATAGAAAATATACTAAGAATAGATAAAATTGGTGAATAAAAATAGATGAATATGGGTGTGTATTTATAGGGGCAAAAATCTAATTGTTGGGATGGATGGGTAATAGGACGAGATACGTGGCAGCGGCACATTGGTGCACTAACCGACCATTGCTCCTTTAATACATTGCTTCGCGTACTCGGTTTAACCGTTCGCTACAGCAGACTACGTCGAACAGACTGTACAGCGACTTGGCCATTTCCTTCTATCGCTGTTTCAGGTGCGTCGTTGCACCTACGCCGAACAAACAAAGTCATATTTAACATGCTCTTAGATATCAGAAAGAAAAACATATCACAATGCATCACGAGTACACATTTCATGACCATATGATATGTGAACAAACAAAGAACAAGTTTTTCTTACTCTTCAATACGAGACTTTGTTCGTTGACCGTTTTACGAAATCAAGTTTGATATCCTCGAGGGTATATAACAAGGTTATACAGTTTCTGATAGTAGTGTTCCTAGAGGGAAAATGAAAATACTTTTTGTCATAAGCCAATATCAAGAAAATTGCAAATTCCAAAGGAGTTAAAAGAAAACGGGAAAAATAGCGAATTTTCCAAAGTCGAGGGGTGAAAACATGAATTTGACTAATTTACAACAAAAGGGAACACATATTAGTATATCAGAGTGGAAGGGTACACCATCTTCGTGAGGAGTTGAGACTCGGGACAACAGAGGTCAAAACGCCGCCGTTTCAGCCATCTCTGCAGCTGCCATTGTAGCTGCCTCCAAGCTCCGCAGTTCCACAACTGCAACGGTTTATTTCTCTTCCATTTTCGCATTCGCTAGGTTGCCCTCTTTCTGAATTTCATCCATAAAATTGATATTCAGCTCAGGCACCGTTCCCTAGGGTTCTTCAGAATTTAATTTTGTGCGCATTTAGCTTAGGATTGAAATTTTATTTTGAATAATTATTTTTCTGTTAAATTTTCTGCTGCGACTTCACTGCTCATCCTTAGATTTTGCAAAAAAAATATTTTGACCCTTATCTGACTGATTTTTTTTTTCTCCTAGCAGCTTGCAATCTGCAATCATGTCTTGGTGCACCATTGAGTCTGATCCTGGTATTTTTTTAAATAATGAACTCGTGCATTTGAATGTAATTTTTGAGGCATCCTTAATACAAATTTTTATGTTATAGTTCTGTGATTAATGCTGCTAAAATGAAAAAAAAAACGTAAGCTTGAATCTGTTAGTGACTTCATCGGAAACTTAAATCACTGCTGACAATTTGTCATACTACTATACACTATGCACATGACTTATAGTTCGGAAGTTTGTTGAGATGCTTGATCCGAGATTACCCATTATTGTTGCGAGCTAAACATGTGATGATGCCAAGTTGTAGGGAAAAGGGTAAAAATGAACTACTTTCTTTTGGCCTTAGAAGAGGGTTGTCTTTTGATAACACTAATCTATTTCATGCACATGTTCTTAAATTTTCCCAAGATGTGAATTGGCCAGTAAAGGGTTTAGGACACTGTATTGCATATTAGCAGTCATGTATGTAATGGTTTCAGTGTAACTTTTTGAAGCTGGGTGTTCATGGGAGGATCATCTAACTGTCATCTTGTTGGGAAGTACAGAAGCGTTGTGTTCTTCAATCAAATGCAAGACTTAGTTTTGGCAAGAGGAATTAATGTTCAGATCGAGGGGTGCTGTATTTTTCCAACATGGGAGGGTTGATCATGTGATAGACAAACAATTTTTTCCGTGTAGATGCGTACAGCACATTACACAGGCAGTTACGTGGAGAAAGATAGGATGTAGACCAACTTATGATTTGGGGGGCATGGTTTACTAGACTATATGATGACTACTTGTAAAGAATTAGTTATTTGTCCTCTTTGTTAATTCTGTATGCTAACATCTATATATGCACGTGTATTTGTGTAATGTTTGGATGGGAATCATGTTAAGATTTTTGATTTGCTTTCCAGGTGTGTTTACCGAGCTTATTCAACAGATGCAAGTAAAAGGAGTGCAGGTGAGTATATAGGATTGATACAAGATGACTTGTTTCATGTTTTCATGGTTTTTTTTTTTTTTTCTGTTGTTATATTATCATGACAATCTCACAAAAGTACTGCATACTTGTCACCTTTCTCACTTAACTGCACTGAGTTTTAAATTTTCTCATCCAATTACATTAAACTTTCAATTTTTCTCACTTCACTCAATTTTGCTGATAAAGAACAAAAATACCCTTCATCAAATTTCAAAATTATGCCACTGCTAAAGTAAATTTCCCTAAATTGATGCTGGGGTATTTTTGTCATCTATTATCAAAATAGAGCAAAGTGAGAAAAGGAGAAAGTTTAGTGTAGTTAGGTGAGAAAATTTGAAAGTCAGTGTAGCTGTGTGAGAAATGTGACAAGTTTAGTGTATTTTTGTGGGATTATCCCTATATTAGCTGATATTCACGCTCCTTTGTAAATGTGATTGTCATATGTTATACACATGGAGATTGTAAGATGATGGTTGACTTACTCGCGTAGTTAACATCTAACCAGTGGGCACGTGTTTCACTGAGTGAATTGTAGCACTTTTCCATCACATGCTGACAAGAAAGAAAAGAGTAACAGTACAGGAGTCACCTGTTTTTGTCATATTGTGTCTGGGAAGGAGATGCAAAATTCGATACTTAATTGTTTCTGAATGATATTGTAAACTTGAAAGTTATGATCAAACATCTATGGAGATGGTCTGCAGATGAAACTCTAACAAGAATCTTAATGTATATAGCTTCTTCAACTAACGCACACTCGATCCCTCCCTTCCCCCACTGATCCAAAACTGTCAAGCCATCCCAATTGCCCGTGGACTAATTGATGAGTACCAGCCCAAGAATCCTACACCTCGAGAAACTTACCTTAAATTGAAGGGCATATTCCTTTCGTTTACACTTGTCAAAGTCATATCTCATGGATCTAGAGATGTCAAAGATTGCTACTTTGCATTCATGCCATGATAATAGTGTGTCTGTCTTTCTTACTAGGTTGAGGAACTATATTCGCTGGACATTGATTCTCTGGACAATCTTAGGTTGGTTCCTCTAAATTTGACCTTGAATCGTTTTTCTGCTAAAATGAACTTGATTTCATGGTAGATCTATATGTTTTTAAGTCTTGCTTTCACCTACAATTTACAGGCCCATATATGGGTTGATTTTCCTTTTCAAATGGCGTCCCGGGGAGAAAGACGAACGCCTTGTGATTAAAGATCCAAACCCCAACTTGTTCTTCGCCAGCCAGGTTACTATTAATTACCTATTTATGTTGTCATTAACATTTCTATCTTGCCTCATTGGCTATTGTCCTTTCAGGTCATTAACAATGCTTGTGCAACTCAAGCAATCTTGTCCATCCTCATGAACAGTCCAGAAATCGACATTGGCCCGGAACTGACAAAGCTGAAAGATTTCACCAAGAACTTCCCGCCCGAGCTCAAAGGCTTGGCAATAAACAACAGTGAAGCCATACGTACGACCCACAACCGATTCGCAAAGCCAGAGCCTTTTGTACCCGAGGAACAGAAAGCCGCTGGCAAGGATGATGACGTGTACCATTTCATCAGCTACTTACCTGTTGACGGGGTTCTGTACGAGCTTGACGGGCTCAAGGAGGGGCCCATTAGCCTTGGGCCCTGCCCCGACATGGACTGGCTCCAGATGGTGCAACCGGTGATCCAGGAGCGCATAGAGAGGTACTCCAAAAGCGAGATCAGGTTCAATCTCATGGCCATCATAAAGAACAGGAAAGAAATGTATACAGCTGAGCTGAAGGAGCTGCAGAAGAGGAGGGAGCGTCTTCTGATGCAACTGGGACAGGTGCAAGGGGAAAGACAGAGGGACAGTAGCAGCTATGATGCACTGAACAAGTCTCTTTCAGAAGTAAACTCTGGGATCGAGGGCGTGACTGAGAAGATACTGATAGAGGAGGAGAAGTTTAAGAAGTGGAGAACCGAGAACATAAGGAGGAAGCACAACTACATACCCTTCTTGTTCAACTTCCTCAAGGTTCTTGCTGAGAAGAAGCAGTTGAAGCCTCTCATTGACAAGGCTAGGCAGAAAGCAAATCAACAACCATAGGTAAAGCTTGTTTTTTTTTAATCACTGGTTTGGTTTATGCACTCTTTTGTTTGACCGTACTGGATTTTGCCCTTTCCCTCCCTTTTATTTACAAAAAACCCTGCCTTGCAAATTAGTTGTATCAACATGACAATATTAGTTAAAATGTTGCTCCAGATTTGCACGATTGGCCTATTTTTAGCATATACTGAGGTGTATGATTATGAATCATGGATTTTAAACGTGCTAGGCCGACGAGACATTCTCGGTCAACATAGTTTAAATTAGATTTCACCTTTGGTATAAATATGCCCAAACCATGCCTCTGGAAAAACAAGCAGAACCCTTTTCTTCTCCCATTGTTTTTTCTTCTTCCTTCACCGGGAAGGAGAAAAAACAAAGAACAGAAGAAAGTGCTGCCGGAAAGGGGCTTTTGATACAGAACAATAATGGGTGGAGTGATCTTGGCAACACTGTTATGGCTCGCGGCGACGGGCGCTCCGGTCGTTAAGGGCGAAGATCCTTACATATTCTTTACGTGGAACGTAACGTATGGTGTTATCTCGCCCCTGGGCGTCTCCCAACAGGGCATCCTCATAAACGGGGAGTTCCCAGGGCCGAACATCAACTCCACCACCAACAACAACGTTGTCGTCAACGTTTTCAACAACCTGGACG
>JAYMSV010002065.1:0-11649 GCA_036897745.1 Erodium moschatum
ACATGTAAAAGAATGCTACTGTGGGCAGCTCATGATTCTTGATATGTTGTTTCTGAGCGTAGTGTCTCTAAAATTTGGTCATGCCTAATTTCCACACGCTTCTTGGTGAATATTTAGTTGATTTTAGATGCATCATTGAGTGGAAGTTTTATTTCCAGCGAAGCGTACGGGCAATAGCTGTGGTTCTTTCCAAAAATAAATATTTTGTGGCAGTGTGATTAGCATGTCATGCTGTGAATTGTATTTCTAATAATTTCAAACTAGCCATTTTATTTTATGTTATACATATTCTCTAATTTGAAGAGTATCCTAGACAGTGACCAATCCAGAAACAGGGATATATGATTTTTAGTTTCCTTGTTCTCTTTCGTTTTATTTTATCAGCACACAACATTCCAGTGGACAAGCTTGTGTCAACTAGCCCAAATAAGCTCCAATCTTCTTATACTAAAGTGCAAGTTTATCAAGGACAGATATTATTTATCTCCTAAACAAACTGACTCTCCTTCAATTACCTTTTCATTTTCAAGGTCCTAAATCTATGGATTTAGGAAGAGTGTAAATGATTGACATGTTTTTATAAAATGTATATATTTTTATAAATGATTTGAAGCATCCACATATTATTATGAAGTGCAATTTTTAAGGAATAAATTACTACTATTCAGAACAAATTGACTTCAAAGCTTTCACAAAAAGACGGTATCTTCTCATTGGTTTATTTTTTTAATAATACTAATATCTCCTTATACAAAATTTATAATGAATGGTTATAGAAACATTATGCAATTATGTGGCTTTTGTTATCTTATTTACTTATTTATTGTTTTCATATACCATATCCTTAACCTGTCACATACTTGTTCTTATGATAATTGGGTCTTGTCAATGTCTGATTCTGTTTTGTCCGCATACAGGCTACATACTTTTATATGAACTTGTTACCCTGTCTGCAGTTTTCTGTCACAACTTTTCCTTTGCGATTGATCCTATTTGGTATGGTTTTGGTAATTAGGTCTTGCTGATCATGATAATTACCACGAATATTGTCGTCTTCTTGGACGTTTCAGAGTGAATTATCAGGTATGATATTTGGGAAAAAACTTTTGATTCTAATTTCTTTTTTCTTCTTTCTAATATGGTATTAGCAGGTACCATAATTCCTTGTGCTACGCATATACTTATATTTGGGTATGCTTTAGTTTTTTGAGGTCTTTTGCGCAATTAATCTTCTGTTTCCTAAGTTATCTTACATGGTTCTTCCGAGTTGGGGTTGACATATGTACTAACAAAAATATAATTCTCTTATATTCATTAGGGATAATTTTTTAAACAAGCTTCGAACTATGACCCAACTTCATAAACCCCCATCAATTAAAGAGCCGGTTATATGACCACGAAAAACTTTTTTAAAGCTTCACAAAATCCTAACGGTGTTAGATCAAACAAAAAAGAATTTAATTTTTGGTCATGTGCAAAACATGTGACCTGATTTATTTCTGTTAAAGCTTATCTATTATCTATTATATTTAAGTTTCAGATTTAAGATTCAAATATATTCTATTTGTATAGGATTAGATAATGATAATGTATATCCTATTATTTAGGAAGTTGTTAGCTTGTAACCCTATACCCTATATATACTCTGATATGTGAATAGAGAAAAACATAATGAAATAGCACATTTGCTATTAATTTTCCTTCAAAATATCGAAAACTGCCCTTAAAATAATGGAAAAAAACATAGTTTTGGAAAGGATTTCCGGCAATGACAACTCTAGCTTCGATCTCCCACTTTTCTAGTGGTGGTAATTTCAATTGCGTTCAGTATGAAGGCACAACTCCTCAAGACATGATTTAGCGAGCCCAACCAAGATGGTCGATTTCGCCCAAAAAATCGGGTAACAGAACATAGTAAGACCCGTCTTCTCTAGAAACTCTTCAACAAAGTTCATTGTTGTCATCGTCTTCTCCGGACTCTGGCATTGGCGTGGATGGTCGATGGTAACTCCCTCCACTTTTTGGGCATCGAGTTCATCCGGTAACATATTTGGATGTAAGAGAAGTCGAGTCGAGACGATTTTCACGATTTTCACGGTCCAATTTGCACGCCGAGTCCTTCCTCTATTGAGATCAGTAGTGTGCGGTGGACACGGGAGGCCTTGTTCTCGTTCTTCGTCAGCGCCATATTATAAAGTTCCAGATCCATCATCGGTGTAATGTTCAGGTCCCATATTCATCATCCCTGTCGGAGTTTGGGTCCCAGATCCATCGTTGGAGTCGGAGTTCGAGTCCCAAATCTCTGATCCACAAATCTGAACAGCCTCAGGATGGCAGGGACACCATGAATGTTTGGACCGCCGATTGTCCCCACCCCAACTTCAAAGCCAAGGATAAGCTCGAAGGGACGATGTCGGGAACTATGAGCCTCTCTTCACAGTCTGCATCGACGAAGAAGGATGATGTAATGTCCAGATTTATTTTTAAAATTTAATATTAATTTCTTTACAGATTTAATAATACATTTTGTAGTCTTAAAAAAAATCTTAAAAAAAATACTTCTCAAGTTTTTTTTTGTAGTCATAACCCGGTCTTAATTTGAAGAGGGTTTTGTGAAAATGGGTTATAGATCATAACATATTTCTGAAAATTTCCCTATTTCACTTGATACTTTGTTTCTTATGTGTAATGCTAAGTAATCATGCATATCGATAACTATGAACTACTTTGCAACTTCTATCCTGTCTTGGGATCTTGTTAAGAGTGATAGTAAAACAGTGTATTTAATATAAACATCACAGACTTGTTGGGTGCTTAGCCATATTTAATATTCAAAAGGAAAAAAAATATTATGGGATAACTTGGTCAATGTCTTTTAACTGTAACTCTTATACTTGCAATTTGTTAATTAGAAAGTCTCTACTGGAGGAATTTTCTTAAGTGGTTCTTGTTACTTGTTTGCTTCAACTAACACATGGAGAAGGCCTTCCATGTATACACTGTAATAATTAATTTTAATTCGTTAATGACAAGTTTAACTTTTACATTGTTGTAATTTCCTTAGTAGGGTATTTCTAGTTGATAAATTTTATAGTAGGATTTATCTCTTTGATTTAGTGACCCTGTGGATGGTCCCGGTTTAAACATGAAGGGATCAGTCCAAATGTATTTAAACTTGACTAAACCTATACTGCTTGAGATTGATATTACTTGATGGCCTTGTTTTGAAGCAAAAATATTGACTTGTCAAGGATTTTGAGTGTATTAAATTTCTTTGCAGTTGTCAGAGCTTGTGAATGTGGAAGGCTATAGTGATTGGATACGTTTGGTGGCAGAGTTCACATTAAAATCTTTACAGTCTTGGCAGGTTAGTAATCGGTGTACATATCTTGAAAAGAACAATCTTATGTTAAGGTTAAACCAATAAAGTGTTGGAATGAGGCACTTATGCTTTAAAGAATGTTTGGTATATCACTTTTCATAACTTCATCATGACGCTTTTCATTTCGAATGCCCTTTACAAGTAAATTATTTTATGTTGAAATTGATGTATGTTATTTTTAATTTATGTTTCCACCTTCTTTCTATGTTGTTCAAATGTATTTTGGGAACGCTTTTTATGGAATCAATTACATAACTTGGCTCTTCCACGTATCTGTAAGTGCTTTTCGATTGCGACATTGCTCATGAGATTTTGGTGATTTTCCTAAAGATCACACATTCTTGCATGTCCGTAAAGCCAATAGGGTTTGCGCCATCGTTATACGACGTAGTTGCTTGAAATGTTTCGCACCGTCGTTATGCGACGTAGTTGCTTGAAATTGTTTCGCACCGTCGTTATGCGACGTAGTTGCTTGAAATTGTTTCGCACCGTCATTATACGACGTAGTTGCTTGAAATGTTTCGCACCTTTGTTATGCGACACAGTTGCTTGAAATTGTTTCGCACCGTCATTTTGCGACGTAGTTGCTTGAAATTGTTTCGCACCATCGTTATGCAATGTAGTTGCTTGAATTTGTTTCGCATTGTCATGCGACTTGCATTAAGATGTTTTGTGCCCACGTTATGTAATTGCTTGAAGCTGAATCATGCGTTTGTAAAATCAGTATATGAGCCCATGGCTCCAGATTGTCTTAGGCTTTAAAAAGCCGTTATTGGCTATCGTCCCATTTGTCACCTCCGCCCTATATTAATTTTTAAGTTCATAGCAGACACACATTCCTCCTATGACTCGTAAGCAGACGTCCATTCCTGCTATGGTACTCTTGTAGATGTCCAATCCTACACGTGAGGGGAAGTGTTGAAAAAAAAATCTAAGTTCTTCGACAACTACAACACAGTGGCAATGCAGCAAGATGAAGTTGAAATTTTGAAATTTATTCTTCGTTCACGTGCAAGACTCGTTATCCTACTTACATGTGAGGGGGAGTGTTAGAGTTTAGTTTATTTCCTATTACAAGGATTTCCTAGTTTAGTTTGGTTTCTTATCTTGCTTAGTATTAGTATTTTCTATTTAGTATAGATTTAATCCCTATATAAAGGGAAGCTCTTATTATATTGGAAAACACAAGAATATCAATAATATTTTGTAAGTTTTATAATTTTGTGTACCCTTAAACCGTTTTATGGGATGTCTAGTATCATCGTGTACTCGAAGCACTTATTAAGTTGTCTCTTTGCTAGTGGGCCAGCAGTAGTGTATACTACCTCTTAGGGCTGTGGTCAAGACTGGTGACATCTGTACCGTATTTAAAGGGTGATGCTCCAAGCCTGCTGGATGAATTTGTGCCTAAGATCACTGAAAGTTTTATCACATCAAGATTTAACTCGGTGCAGGTATGGTTCTTGATACTGTTCACCCTGAATGATGGTTTTATATTCATAATGAAGATAACTTATTTTTCTTTATGAAATTTGTAGGCTGGATTTCCAGATGATCTTTCAGAGAACCCATTGGATAATGTTGAACTTCTCCAGGATCAGCTGGATTGCTTTCCCTACCTCTGCAGATTCCAGGTTCGGAACCTAAAGAAGAGCTGGCTTGCATATTTAGACTCTG
This sequence comes from Erodium moschatum, assembly GCA_036897745.1. Lineage (NCBI taxonomy): Eukaryota > Viridiplantae > Streptophyta > Magnoliopsida > Geraniales > Geraniaceae > Erodium > Erodium moschatum. Next base: position 5,060 of record JAYMSV010002065.1, read on the forward strand.
AAGATTGACTATAAATACTTTTTCCAGTATAATTGTGTTGGTCCATTGAAATTCAAGCAATTGTGGTTAACAGCGGTTTCTTGCTTTTAATTTATTGATTCTTGCTTTGTTTCTTGAGTTGCAGTATGAAAGCAGCAGTATGTATATTATAAACATAATGGAGCCTATTCTGCAAACATACTCGGTATGTTAATTCATAATAGAAGGTTTTTTTCTTTTCATTTTAAATTCTTTGGACTACTGTATATGTTACCAGTCTTTTATTTGTTCACTGCAACAGGAAAGAGCACAAATACAGATCAGTGATAACAGTGATCTCTCCATTATTGAAGCCAAACTTGCTTGGATTGTTCATATTATTGCTGCAATTCTTAAAATAAAACAATCTACTGGTTCTAGGTAATGTGGTGCCTGGTTCTTTTTTTTCTTATGTCGTAAGTAAGTTCGACATTATATTAAATAAATGTTTACATTTCTCATGCAGTGTGGAGTCTCAGGAAGTCCTTGATGCTGAACTTTCAGCCCGAGTTTTGCGCCTTATAAATCTTACTGACAGTGGGCTACACGGCCACGTATGTTACTAGGGGTTAGCTGTATTTTTCTAAATTTGAAATGATAATGTTGAATGAAACATTAGGCATATAACATTAGATATCCTTTCATGTTTCCACTTGTGCATGCACATGGTCTGGCTATAAATCAAGTTTTCAAAAAAAGACTCATCAGAGTATCATATCTTGAAAGGTTTACCACATTATCGATTTCATGTGTATCATTATTGTTAGATTTGCAACCATTTGGCCTGTAACACTTCTTTTGCGTTTTTTTTTGAAATAGAAAAGAATTGATATTAATTTACTGATAGTTGAATCATTTAGTACCCTTGTGTTGCCGGTGAAAAAGTGAATATCCTCAAAATGCCTCTCATATAATGTTGAAAAGTAAGAGAACTAATATGATTTATTCATAATTGAATCATTAAGTGCAACCGAAACTGCTTTGTATGGGGAGTTGACTTACACTAGAATAACAAACAAACTAGGAATAGAAAAGAAATGGACATCAAGCTCCTAAGTTTACTTGGACAAGTACATAGTTTATCAGAAAATATTCTAGCATATTTCAAATATTTTCTTCTTTGTCTTGTCTGCCTTACATAATAGTTCTTAATTTCTTGTTAAAGTAAATTGAATATTTACGTGGCAATAATTGTTAAGTGTTGCACTATTAATATCCTGTTTTTTTTTTTACATTTGGCAGAGGTATGGCGAAATAAACAAGCAAAGACTTGATCGAGCAATTCTCACATTCTTTCAGCATTTCCGGAAGTCGTACGTAGGGGACCAAGCTGTTCATTCTTCTAAGGTATGTTTTTTTTCCATCTCTGTGTATCGTTAAGCTGTTTACATATCCTTTGAAGCTTTATTCCTTCTGTTGCAGCAGCTATACACCCGATTGTCTGAGCTGCTTGGACTCCATGATCATCTATTAATATTAAATGTGATTGTTTCTAAGATTGCTACAAACCTGAAGTGCTACACAGAGGTAAGAGTTATAATAATGTACCTTAATACTTATCTTGATGCTTTCAGTTTATAATTTTTCTTGATGGTTTCAGAGTGAGGAGGTCATTAATCACACCTTAAGTCTGTTCTTCGAGCTGGCATCTGGGTTGAGTCTTTTGCTCTATTTGTTTGATAAATTCAGATTACTGAATACTGGTAATTCATTGGACTAATGCAACTATTGTATATTTTATTTTTGTCCAGATACATGACTGGGAAGCTACTTCTGAAGTTGGATACCGTTAAATTTATAATTGCAAATCATACAGTAAAGCCAAATCCAATCCGTTTCTCTTCATTTGATTGTTCCGCTTCTTATTTTACGGTGATAAGCATATGTTCATATCTAAATGCTTTTTATTGACATTTTGATTACAGAGGGAGCATTTTCCATTCCTAGAAGAATATAGATGTTCCCGAAGCAGAACAACGTTTTATTATACTATTGGCTGGTTAATATTCATGGAGGACAGCCCTGTAAAATTTAAATCCTCCATGGACCCTCTTCTTCAAGTACTCCTTCTCTCTCTATCTGACTGGGTGTGTGTACATGTGTCTGGTGTATAGTTGATTATCATGCTTTAAGTGGGTCTCTAGCCCTGATCATGTAAATACTTGTTTGCATTGCTTCTTTTTTTCGTTCTTCAATTGAAATCAACACATGGTCCCTCAAATTTTTTTGTTCAAATATTTCATATTTGTATGTGAATCCTACACTCAATGTAGTGGGAGGCGTGTTATGCTGCTAAGGACAGCCCTGTAAAATTTAAATCCTCCATGGACCCCCTCTTCAAGTACTCTATCTGTCTCTGGTGTATAGTTGATTATCATGCTTTAAAAGTGGGTCTAGCCCTGATATTGTAAATACTTGTATGCATTGCTTCTTTTCTTCTTTGTTCTTCAATTGAAATCAACAGACGATCCTACAAATTTCTTTGTTAAAATATTTCATATTTGTATGTGAGGTTGCTTTTCCTACACACAAGACCTATATATTTACAATTTGAAATGCAAGTTTTTGGAAGAGCTCTGGCATCATTAATATCCTCAACTGTCATATATTTGACTGTTGGTGGGGAGTTGCTTATGCAATCACATGATATCCTTGAGGGGATAACCATCATGGAGAGATGAGTTTCTTAGACCTATATTTTCGGCACAATGTCAAGTTGTCAACATACTGGGGTGGGGGTTGAGATTGACAATGAAGTGCAAGGGTGCATGAAAAAAACGCTCTGCTTATATAAGGTGTATTATATATTCTGGTGCTTGTTATTGCATTATATTGTATCTAGTGTTGTTATCTTTTGGTTACAGATTTGTTATTCTTACCTTTGATATTTGATTCCAGTGATACATGGAATGTTGTTGGTGTTATAGGTTTTCATCAATTTGGAATCAACACCTGATTCGATGTTTCGTACTGATGCTGTAAAGTATGCATTAATTGGGTTAATGAGGGATCTAAGAGGCATTGCTATGGCCACAAATAGGTACATTTGTATTCTTGAATTTATCAATTGTTTCCGTGTGGTCATCTATCCTTATTTGACCTTTTCTGGACATCTTTCAGTCGCAGAACATATGCATTTTTATTTGATTGGCTATATCCTGCACACATGCCACTTCTCTTGAAAGCCGTCTCAAATTGGGCTGATAAACCAGAGGTATGGGGACTTTATAAAGATAAGCAGGGTGGATATTATACTTTTTCATAATAAGAGATGTAAGTAGTCAAGAGCTAAAATAATGACTTGTTAACCATCATATATACTTTTGTAAATAGGCTCTACCATGCTGCATGCTTTTGGCTATAGACTTCAATTATTTTCTCCCATCCAATTATGATTGTAATTTTTTCATTTTCCGGTGTCCCCATCAAATCCATTTTACTTCTTAGTATTGCAAGGTAATCTATGTTCTATCTTTGCAATACTTGGGGCATTGAGGATAACAAAACTATTCTGCCCAGATCTCTTGTTTGTGTCCAGTTGGTGCACCAACATGGTGCTACTCTTTTGTTAGGGAAGTGTTAGTATCTGATTTATTCAACCATTTGTGATGGTTCAACCTTTCCCCTAGAGAATACACACATTTGTCTCCACGCACAGTGCTGCATACTTTGTGGCCGAAATCCGTGTGATTTTTTTTGTAAAATGTATTGTCTCTAAATTGTATCTTCACTATTGTAATTTTTTTTTATAACTTTCAATGATTGAATTTCTTAGTTGCCTCTAAAATGTGTACTATAGGGTTTAATGTTTATTTTTACTTGGTTTTTCTGGTTGATGCTATGATGCAGGTGACCACCCCATTGTTAAAATTTATGGCAGAGTTCGTATTAAATAAAGCCCAACGCCTGACTTTCGACTCTTCTTCTCCAAATGGAATACTTCTTTTTCGGGAAGTTAGCAAATTGATTGTAGCCTATGGCTCAAGGATTTTAGCTCTTCCAAATGCTGCTGACATATATGCATTTAAATACAAGGGCATATGGATTTCTCTAACAGTTCTATCAAGGGGTAAGATAATGACAAAACATTGTTTTGTACCTGTTTGCTGTTATTGCAGTTTATGATGCTTATAGTTTCTTCATTCCATTTGCAATGTAGACTTGTCTTATTAGGAGTCTCATGCCTTCCCTTTTAATCTATATTTGAACACAACTTTATTTTTTTTAAATCATGTGACCACTGTTGTTATCATCAGTGTTAGTCTGTGATTTCTATAAATGCCCTATTTGTGTCCTCTTGCAACAGTCAGTTATTTTACTTATTTTAGAGTTTCGTTTTTAGGCTACAGTCGTATAAACAAGATAAAAAATGTAGTGAAGTACAAACTCTACTTCATTTGTAGCATACAATAAGACAATTATAGCATAGAATTTATATTAGTACTTTTTTCAACCCTAAAATATAACTTAGACATTAATAGCCCCAGAAGACTGGGTTTCTGTATTTGAACTTGCAGACATGTATATTTCGCCGTTTAGGGTCCATATACTTCTTTTCTATTTATCATCTTAGGTTGTACAAATTGCTAAAATGCTGCCAAACACGAATGATATTATTATTCAAAATACATGGTCCAGTAATCATCTTGAAGTCATTGTTCAACTTACACATTTTACCCTTAGTTATTAGGGATATTTTATACATAGGTCACTTAAAACTTTTAATTGATAACAGATCCCGGAATAACTATAGTGAAAGACCATCAGGGTCAAAAGGCTACATATTCCTTAATGCTAAATTATCTTAAGATTAGTGTAAAGTTTTAGTACCACCTGGTTTTCATCCATGCATAATTTGTACCCTATGTATTATAGTCAGTGGGTTGTTATATACAACAGTGAGGCAGATATTGGGTTTGAAGTTCTAACCTCTGTTGTGACAGTGCAGATGTTATTGTAGCAATGTGGCACTTCTGTTTCTTTTTCATGGTGGCATAATATTTTGTTGACTTTGCATAATTATGTTATAAGCTGATTGTATTGCTTATGTAATTACAGCTCTTGCTGGAAACTATGTGAACTTTGGTGTGTTTGAACTGTATGGAGACCGAGCACTTTCAGATGTACTTGACATTGCCTTGAAGATGACATTATCGATTCCTTTGGCTGATATATTAGCATATAGGAAGGTATGTAGCATTTCAGCTGTTTGTAAGTTTTGTTAATGGGAGCTTCTAGATTGGAACCCTGTTTAGTTTCTTTTGTGAACTATTAGTCATATAAATTTGTTTGTAGGTCTGGGAACATACAGATTTAAAGAAACTCACTTCCCGTGGAACTTCTATTATCTGTTTTTCTAACTGCCGACTGTCATTTATAGAAATGAAATGACTGCATTATCTGAGATGAAGCTCAATTCCTGAAAACCTTCTATCATCAACGTAACATATTGCACCCACTGAAAACAAGGCATCCCCTTACTATTATTCTAAATAATGGAATGACTATAGCACAAAGAATATTTACTGGGCTTTCTCCCATTTTATCATAAGTCATTGTGGTTCCTAAAACCTGTGGACTACCAAAACTGTAGTGAGCATTATTTATATACATGTACTGGGGAACACCCCTTTGAAAACCAATCTTACAATGAAAATTAGAGAGCAATCCTAGCTGTAGAAAACAACCCATCAATGGCCAATGATTTTTTTCTTGGTTGTGGGGTGTTAATTAGAAAAATAATATTAAATCAAATTACAAAAAAGCCGTTAGTGAATATATAATCTCAGCTTCTGAAAATTACAATCTAGTGGCGGTGGATGGTTACTAGTTTTCATTCCAAGAAGGGTTTTTATTTGTTTCTCCAATTATGTCATCATATCCAGGGATAAAAAACAAACTGAACTGCAAATAAAAATAAGGATGAGAAACGTCGGGACTCTGGAGGTACTCTTCGTTGTCGAGACTTGTCTTTTTCCAGCGATTCTACTACCGAAGTATGGAGTCGTCGACGACTAACAATAGACAGGGTCTATCTGATTTCTAGATCTGCTAATTCATCGGGCTTAGGTTGAGGTTCGTCGATGGGTCTCATTGTGTCCGATCGGGAGAGCGTGGCGCCGACATTTGTAGATTCGTTAAAGAGCGAGGGGGTGAGGCTGACGTGGTGTGTTCTGGAGCAAGGACGTTCACTTCCCAGTACTGTATCCGGTGATCTTGGGATCTGTAATCGACGACGAAGGAGCTTCAGTCGGCTGGAGAAGTTGCTGACGTCAGAGTGCAGGTGTTGGAGGAGCTTTGTCCGAATTCGTCGTCCTTGTTGGTGGAGATGAAGATGTTCGCCGGCAATGGAGTTCGCGAGGAAGACTAAGACTGCCTATTTTAGAAAAAAAAATATTATCAGATTTTATGTATTTTTTCAAGTCTGGTATTTTCTTTTAATACAATTTTACATTTGTTTTAAGTTTTAGATTACTCCTTGTTTTTTAAAATAAAAAAATAATAATTTTCACCTATTTTCTTTTTGATTTTCTTTATTTTTATCGTGCGGGGGTAATTTGGACATTTCACAG
>JAYMSV010002066.1:0-11648 GCA_036897745.1 Erodium moschatum
AAGATTAAATTCGTGAATTGATAAAAAAAAGTAATGTGATAATTTTGCTAACTGTGTTTTTGTAGTCAACAACTCAACAACTCAATTGCATCTCATCCATTCATTCTTAAAATGGATGGCTTGGATGGGTTCACACAGTTTTTAGAATAAAAGATGGTTTCTATTTGATTTCTCCTCTATTTAAACATACTCCAAAATAAGGACAATTTCCTAAATGCCCCATAGTTTAGAGACTAAATTAGAGAAGATACCTACTTGGGGAGAATATTTTTGAACAATTTCGAAGACCAATCCTCCTAGTAGAACCTTATTTTTGCCAAACTTTACAAGACTCGTTAGCGAGAACATGTTACAAGAATAATACAAACAATTTTCAATATACAGTGTTCAGAGGATCAAATTTATATGTGCGCTGATTGTTTTCAGCTGGAAGGAATAGGCAATCCGAGCTCTTTCCGCAGTTGCTCATCAGGTTGCAAGCTCCCGGGAATTGCACCGAAGGCTTTACGGGTGGCCTCAAACCCGGAAGCCACATGATGCACATATGCGGACACATCCTCCATTTTCCTTTGTAAACTTAGTGACAATGACATGACCTTAGGTGATGAAATTTCTGCCCGAGTTCTTGCAAAGTTGTGGTCCAGCTCAGCTGTCCTCAAGAACCGCTCAGTGGCAGCCTCCCACGAAAGCTCATGCCTCAGAGCGTCTGTCATTTCAGCAGGCTCTTCTTTGAGCGCTGTGCAGGTGGCTTCCACAAACTCGTTGCCATTCTCATACATACGGCAGTTTGGGAACTGCTTGAAGAAGTCATTCGAGGTATGATTAGCGCATACAACAATTTTTCCCATCGCCAGAGCTTCAGCTGTGGTTGTGCAAACAACATCTGTGGTGCTTGGGTTCAGGAACACTTTATAGCTGCAAGAGGAAGAGAAAGAGATATAAGAATCGTTATTATTTTAACTATCTAATAAAGAAATCAACATAATCAGAGTGCATATGATGCTTAGATATCAGTCCTTCATGTGGAATGTGTAAATGTAGACTGGAACAGCAATGTTTGTTAATGTCATTGCTGAACAACTATTAAATAAATTCATCTGAATATTGAACACTAGCAAAAAATAGAAAAAACTAATGAGATGCAAATTTCCAGTATAAGTTTGGTAGGGAGTAGATGTAGGCGAAAGAGGAACAGCTTCTCAAGGATACTTGGAGTACTTATTCACTGAAGTTGCAATGACACCACCACCTAATTCAAAGAATTGCCGGCACTTCTTTTGAATACAAGTTACCAAAAAGATGTCATTTTCTTCCATCATAGTGGTATCAGAATTTGGTTCGCTTGTTGCTGCATGTGTTAAACAAAGGAAGCTAATACAAGTAAATGGTTAATTTGAATGGTTCAAACTAGAGTTTTGAAGAACAAGTGGGTGTACAGAGTAAAGGTAGGAGGAAAATACTTCACATCCACGATACAAAGCTAGAGTCTTTGTCAAGGGTTTCAGCCAAAAAAAATATTGACTATGATGAAATATTTTCTCCGATCGGTAAGATGTCATCTATTTGTGTTGTGAGTTTAGCAGCTAGCCTTGGTTTGGAGATTGAGCGGCTGAATGTGAAAATTGCATTCTTCCGTAGTGACTTAGACAAGGAGATATATATGGACTAGCCGGAGGGTTTCAAAGTAAAAGGAAGAGATGACTGTGTATACAAACTTCAGAAAAGCCTCTATGCGTTGAAGCAAGCACAAAGAAAGAGGCAGAAGAAGTTTGAATCAATCATGGGGGAGCAAGGCTACCAGAATACGAAGTCTGGCTTATGTGTTTTTTGTGCACAAATTATCTCATGATGTTTCACAATATTATCGTTATATGTTGATCTATGCTAATTGTTGACAAGAATATCTTTAGAGTGGACAAATTGAAGAAGCAGTTGACTAAGGTTTTCTCAGTGTAAAACTTAGATTCTATGAAGAATATGATCTGCGAAAAAGTTGCATACGTCCCATAAGCAATATATGAAGAAGGTACTGCAAAGAGCTAGACATGGACAAAACTAAAGTAGTTATCTTTCTTTTTGCTACTTACTTTGTTGAGCAAAAAGCAGAACCCTTCTATGAAGTAGGAGATGGAAGACATGGAAAGAGTTTCGCACACCTCAACAATAAGAAGTTTGATGTACGTGATGGTGTGTAAAAGGCCCTATATTTCTCATGCGGTTGGTGTCGTTAGTTGTTTTCTAACGAATCTAGGTAGAGAGCATTGGGATGCAATTAAATGGATTAGTCAATTTTCTGTCAAAACTAGGTAGAGAGCATTGGAATGCAGTTAAATGAATTAGTCAATTTTCTGTGGAATCTAGGTAGAAAGCATTGGGATGCAATTAAATGGACTATGAGGTGTACTTCCAGACTTACTTTTAGAAGTGGGATCTAAAATTACATGGGTATTCATTCAGATATGACAGGATATGTTGATAGCAAAAAGTCCACCACAGAAGTGTGTCACACTTTCCACGATGGAGATTTGAGTATATTGCAGCAATTGGAGCATCTAAATCGTTGTTGTGGATGAAGAGATTCATACGAGAGCTCAGTTTCGACCGGGAGCAATATGTGGTTTATTGTGATAGACAAAGCACAATCCACTTGGGTAAGAATACAACACTTCATACAAAATCGAAGCATATTGATGTGAGATTCCATGGTGGCGAAGGAATGCACTTGAGGATTATTTGTTTGAGTTTGAGAAAGTTCACACGGAAGATAATGGTTCTGATATGTTCACAAAGACGCTTCCGAGGGGGAAACTTGAAGCATGTCATAAGGTCGTCGGGATGACGATGCCCTCCATTTCATTGGAAAGGGGGAGATTTGTTAGCCTAGTTCTCCAATTAATTGGAAAAATACCCATTGCCTTTATGGAGATCCCACGAAGAGAAGAGAAAGGTTTCCAACAATGCTCTAAATCACAAGAGAGGAAAGAAAAGGTGCAGAATGTCTAAGCGACCAGCCAACTTCAAGTGGTTAATTTGTAGTCCGATTAAGTTGAACTTTGGACAACAAGTTCACGACTTGTAGTATTACAATTTGAACGGTGGAAATCAGTCTCAGAGTTATTGTTTTGCCCACTCGTTAATTTTTCGATCTTAGGTTAGATTTTGGAGAGTTATTGTTTTGCCCACTCGTTAATTTTTTATTTAGCGGGTGGGCAAGGCGTTATTGTTTGAAAATTCCAGCTTTCATCGTCGGTACTGTTTATCGGGCACTGTTCATACCGATTGTTTATCTATTTCCGCTACTGCTCACAGGCTGATGGTTGGCGATGTCCAGTCAATTTTCTGATTCTCTTTTTCCGGTTTAATTTTAGGGTTTTGGTGATTTTCCTAAAAATCACATATTCTTGTGCATCCATAAAATTAGCATCGTTTGTGCCATTGTCCTGCTTACTTGAAGATGTTTCGCACCGTCGTTATGCGACATAGTTGCTCAAAATTGTTTCGAACCGTCGTTATGTGAGTAGTTGCTTGAAGTTCTTTCGCATTATCATTATGTGACTTGTGTGAAGATATTTGGCTCCCACGTGTTGTAATTGCTCGAAACTGAATCGCGGTCCGTAAAATCCGAGTATGACCCAATGGCTCCATCTCAGCTTTAAAAAGTCGTTATTGAGTATCGTCTCATTTGTCACCTCCACCCTATGTTAATGTTTAAACCTATAAGCAGACGTACATTTTTCCTATGGCCCATATGCAAACATCCATTCCTATTATGATATACGTGTAGATGTCCAGTCTTATATGTGGGGGAGTATTGAAAAAAAACTTAGTTTTTCGACAACTACAACACAATGACGACGCATCAACAACATGAAGTTGAAATTTGAAATTTATTCCTCGTCCATGTGCAAGATTCGTTATCCGACTAGCACGTGAGGAGGAGTGTCAGATTTTTGCTTATTTCTAAGCCTTTCTTATTCCTAGTTAAGTTTGTTTCCTATGTTGTTTAGTATTAGTATATCCTATTCAGTATAGAGTTAATCCCTATATAAAGAGTGCTCTCATTATATTGACAAATAAGAATCACCAATAATATTATAGAAATTTTACGATAAGAAAGATTAATAAGTCATAGGGAGCTTACTCGTGGAATAAAGGATCAACATGATCACATCCTGGGTAAACCCTTATGGGTAGTTCTAATTTTTTGGCAGCTTCTTTGACTTGGTCAGAATCCTCTCCGCTGCCATATAAATCAACTTCTAAACCAGATAGATCCTTTTGGTGATCATGAAGAAGAGTAAGTAGTTCCCTGTAGCCTTTACTCCATATCATCTTTCCAATGTAATAGGTTCCCATTGTGAAAGCCCGAGTCCCATTTTGTTGTTCTTCTCTCTTTTTCTTGCCAATCTCAAGAAACTTGGGATTGACTCCATGAACATTGCAGATTATGGAGTTTGGATAATCCTGGGTGGCTGCAGATAACCTAATTACCTGTGATCACATGACAATGAATTTAATAAAGCACAATGTGTGATAAGCAAAAAGTCTGCATCCTTGGGGAAAGTAAACAAATTGGGAATACGAACATCCAGTTCAGAAGGGTTTGAACCATTCATGATGACTAGCTAATTTAGTAAGCTAATGCATACACACACACACACTCAGAAAGGGTCATCATCCCACCTTATATTATACAAAACAAAGAAGGTTCACGCAGGTGGCAAAATAAGGTTTAATGAAACAATGAGTTAAATGTTTGCACATTACTGATTAATTAATTTGCAGGAAGTGAAGTCATTACTATTTCACTACTAAATAAAACCACCATGTTCAGCTACAAATTAGGCACCATATTGTTTTGCACCTATCTTGATGACTAGTTAGAATAATAAGGAATTCCAGAAATAAGGAGCTCTATTGAGAATGATTCTTAATTACAAGGAAATATACCTTATGGCAGTAGATACCCACAACCCAACTATTTAGATACTTGAGGAGAAAAGCTTGCATTCGTCCATTCTTCTCTCTCCTTACATATGCCAAGTAGTTTGTGTGAATAATTCCTATAACGAGACGGAATTTAGTTTTCCATCTCTTCCCGTGATGAAACCACGTAAGATGTTCAGGCTCCTCAAGGACAGCAATATCTGATTCTTCGTCAGGGATCATTTCCGATATATCTCCAACAGCAAGAATGCTTCTTTTGTCTAAGGAAAACTGAAAGCAGAACAGATACCGTTAAAAAAAATAAATGGGATAAAGCAAGGCTGGATTTTTAATATCATGTTCAAAAGATGGTTGATAAACCAAGAATTAAAGAATGGCAAACAATGAACAAGATGGGCAGTTCAATGTGAGTAGCAATCAAGCTTGCCCAGAAATGTGTGCTGTTACAATTAAAACTACTGAATAACAAGATAAACTGAAGGATCATAGTACCCGAGCTGATTATGAAAAAGTAGAAGATTTTAAAGCAACTTACAACTTAAATCCCTTTAAAGGTTACGACAACAGAGATACAAGGAAACCATTGCCAGCCTTGCTATAGAAAGAACAAGTAAGCCAATCTTGATGATTCATAGCATTGTATTAACTTAGTGGCATATTGAACTATACTTCAAAATCATAGAACATTTGCATTTAATACACATTCTCATAAACATGAATGAGTTAACCCGTCTAGGCATAGGCAGTAAGATCGCATTAGCATGGTATTAGAGGCATATATTTGAAATGTTAATATACTAACATCTAACCATAAAACGAGAAAAATAGAAACAAGTCAAAGCCATAGTTACCTTTCCAGGATAAAAGCGTATACGGAAGCTAGAAGTAAACCTGGTCCTCTCCTCGAGCCATTGTCGGACATATGACTCCTGCTCTGAAGGTGAACTGAAAGTGAACTTGCTGGGATACACAAACTGTTGGTCCTTCAAGGATAACCACGGAATCACCAGGGTTACTATCCTCTCCCCATCCTTTGCAAGATAAGCAGCACGAAACAGAGGGTTGACGGCCGTCCCTGTCATCCATGGGAGGCTGGCAGTAGTAAAAATCGCTATATGCTGCTTTTTGTCCATTGTATCATCAGCTACACCAGTGAGAAAACAAACTTCCGGGTACAATTCAAATCTGATTTAGTTGAAGTAACCAAAACCACGAAATCACACGTACAGAGCTCTTGAGCTGCATTTTGGATTTAAAGATGGTCATTAGTCAACCAAAGGGTCGCCCGGTCACAAAGCTCTAACCTAATATGTATGTACTAATACTATGATTCAAACTCAGGAGCTCACTACATTACCGTGAGGTTAATACTAAGCTAAAGCATAGTATTCAATCTATCACCCAAAATACTAGCTCAGTTCCAGCAAAATAGTCAGATTTGAATAAGCGGAAAATGCAATTTTCTTTATCAATTATCATTAACAGAGATGAACAATTGTATTTGGGACCAAACAAGCATAGTTTCTAAACGAATTCAGAAACTATTTTCATGGCCCAAATTAGAAAGATGAAAGATGGTGGAAATGAAGTGCAAGTCAAATGAATCATAAACGAAGATTGCATACAAGAATCTGGAAGAGAAATGTGCACATAACCGTAAACATCGATCTAACTTCAGAAGCATAAGAAGAGAAAGAGAGAGAAATAGGGAAGCTGACAAGTACCTGAGAAGCAATCGGAGAGATTTGGGGAGATTCGTCGAGAGAGAGAGAGAGGATGTTTGGATACGCAGTTTTGACAGACTTTCAGTTGCTTTGCTTGTCGTTGGGGGTTGTGTAATATGTCTGCCCATCTTTGAACAAAACGGCATCGTACCTTTTGCTTTTGGTGGAATCGTTTTCGTGTTTGGTTTTTGCTTTGGTTGGTAGCCTCCAGTCTCCGGAGGAGCTATGGGCCCACTTTTACTAATTTTCATTATTAGCAGTTGTCAATAGCATTGTTTTTTTCGAACAATAAATATTGTAGATGACATAAATGATTCCAAGATTCTCGATAAAAATGTTATCGTAAATTACAAGTCGTGATGATGATATGTGTCTTTTGAAGAACGTCTTCTTAACAAAGTTAAAATACGATGTTTTCTAAAAAACAAATACACAGTCACAAATTATGTAATTTTAGTTATTGTCACTTTCTTTTCAAACATCTTTAACGGTCAGTCATTTTATGTAATTTATATTTTTATAATGAACTAAGTGTACGTAGTGTAGGTAGTGTAGTCAAGATGTATGTGAGAAATAACGTTCGAATGGTTTGAGTTGAAGGGAGTATTTTTTTTTTGTGTGTGTATGCTAACATGGGTTCGGTAGATATGAGATAAAATGTTTGTATCGACAATAAATATCATGAGAATCATATAATTTGGAGAGGAATTTTTGTTGTTTAAGAAAGCAAAATACATGTGTATGTCAAACATTACTCTACATGTTGTATTCAAATAGGAAAATTATTGACCCTATTGATAAGGTAAATAACGAACTGGGATTTTTCAAATACAAACCTTCGGTATGGGCTTCGATTATTGCACTTCAATTTGCAAAAGCCCATATGTGAGTTAATGAACTAAGAAAATGGTAAATGTGCGTAAGAACGATTTTGTTGGGCCAATTTAATTTACTTGATGGGCATGGTCGTTGTTGAAGAAGTCCAAATCCATTACACACATCAGTTGATAATCGAAGCACATACCCACAATTTTCCGAAACTGCTTAATAACACATGCGTTATCATTGTCTGGGGAGCTTTGGGAGTTCAATCGGCGCCCTGGAAATTCTCGGTAATCAAGCGTGAAACATTGCGGATCTTTGGGAGAACAAATTGTTTTGTTCTGGAGAGAGTTAGGGCATAGGAGCGCCAGCAAAATAATTCGTTGTTCGACCATGGTCAAGCGAGCTTCTCATTTTGGTGGTAGGGTTAGCAATCTGGGTAGGAGGCGTGGAGCTGACCAGTCGGAAAATGCACGGGCATGTTCCGATGGAGTTGTTCTGGTAGGCTCAAAGATGGCGCCGACAACCCCTTATGTCCAGAAGGTCAGACGGTTGTAAATCCTGACACCAGTGGGCATGTCCGTCGAGCAGCACGCCTTGCAATCAAGAATTGAGGTATACGACGGTGTCGATTCTGCCCCATGGACTACAGTGGATCAACCAGTTGCTACAAGCGTCGGAAACATCAATCAAGTACCACCGCTTTGCTACATACCTCTCCACCATCGGCTTCGTCAGCAGCAAGGCCGACACCTCTCTCTTTATTTATCACCGTCACTCTCACACAACCTTCCTCCTTCTCCATGTGGATGATATTATCCTCACCGCTTCCTCCTATGACCTTATCTCTTCTCTCATGATTAGTCTTAACTTCGAATTTTCTATAACAAATCATGGGCATCTCCGCTATTTCCTTGGTATCTTCGTCAATCCTACTCAGTCTGGTCTTCGTCTTTCTTCAGAAAGCTTTGCTCATTACATTCTGGCACGTGCCAACACGGCCTCTTGCAAACCTTGTCATACTCCGGCCGACACAAAATCTAAACTCTTCTCCCGCTGTATCACTCTGTTTTCAAAGGTAGGTAGTTCAAGTGGATTTCGATCGTCAGTACGCCTCTCCCCGATTGGTCCTTAGAATCAATCCAAAGTATGGTTGACATTGTCAGAAATCACATCGCGGTCCACCCTTGCTCTACCCCTCTTGAACGCCTTGATCAAGCCTTTTTCCTTTTCTACCTGAAGAGTTTACTCCCTGATAATCGAGTGCTTGTGCTCTCGATCACCGGTTCTAATTTCCCCACCTAGTTTCTATAATCGAGCATCACCTCATCCCGGCTATCTCCCTCGCGGCTCCTGATTTGATTGATTTCGAGGAAGGAGAACTTTGGGCTCCGGATTTTCCGGATCCGCGCCCCCGTGCTTTGATGACCTTACCCATGCGCTCATCGGATTCTTTCGCTCCGAGTGAAGGAGGCTCTCAAGGTCTCTTCGGGCTAGCCTCGTCGTGCTTCGTTGGAGATGCCCTTGGACTCTGGTCCTATTCCTTCAATGTGTTTCGGCGAATGTCGAGTCCCAAAGTCCACGCCTCTCCCAAGCCACATCGTGCTCCGAGTTCCAACACTCTCGCTTTTTCCCAGTTGACGCATACTCCTAAGAAAGCTCCTACAATTGGGCCTCCCATCCCAGCCCATCTCTTGTCTCAGTGTTGGACAATCACAATGCCTTGTTTCCTCTCTTCTTCCATATAGTTAGCTTTTGGGGTGTATTGTTTGAGTTGGAAAAAATTGTTTTTCTACAGCTCCAAAAAAAATATTGACTGACATAAATTATCAAGAAAGAAAGCCACCTTAAATAAGTCATCACATGTGTAAAGATTAGAAGAGAAAAAAACAACAGATATCTACAAAATGGAAATTGGCTGGGATAGTTGGACTACAATCATAGTCAATAAGACTACGTTTCTTCATACATCACGCCTCTCCCCAAGACCATTATTTCCCCCACTTCCTTTTATTCCCTCTCACCATTAAAGCTTGATACTTAGCAATCGTTTTGTTAACCTGCTCTTGTTGATTGTCTAACAGCTACACCACCGGGTTTTACATCGTTCATAGGGTTAACGCTTCCTAATTCTCACAAGTTGCTATTTTGTTCTTTAAGGATCTTGGGGCCGGGGCGAGCACCTACGAAAAGCAATGGAATTGATTAAAACATATCTAATAGCAAGGTTATGGATGTTGTTACTTAATAAATTATAAAGCTCTACTGAAATACCTTGAGTAAAGAAGCATGGAAGCTCCTTTTGCCAAAACATTTTCAAGTTTCACATTCGTAACCTGCTCAATCATGCCAAATACAATGATTGAATTATGAATACCGAAACTCATGTATAACTCTATTATATAGCAAAGTAAGTCAAAAAAAAAAAAAAAAAACAGAATAGGGTAATAAGCGTTAACTCCATGATCTCTGACTCAACTACTAATGCTTGTGTAAATGCATAGAGATCATCAATTCAAGCATTATATCCATTTGCCTATTCTTTCTCAAGAAAATAGTACCAAAAGGTTTTTGCTTGATAACTTTAGAACTGAGAATTAACTATAAAGAATTATAATGAAAATGATGGCTATGAACGTACCGTGATGTCATCAATCTACAACCACTTGTTTTGGATATTCTTAACATAAGACACATAATGCCTAGAAAATGCAGCATTCATGACATCCAAATGAACTACTAGACCGCAAAGTATATATCTTTGGGAATCAGATCTTCTTATTGAGCTTTCCAAATTTACCTGACTGTATAAATATGGGAAATTTATCAGTAATAAAATCTAAAAAGGGGGATATCATCTTACTTGAGTAAAAAATGACCTGAAACCGCTTCAAAGCAATGGTGAGGATGTTCGGATCCTGTAACACTGTTAGCTTTTTTTTGGCTTTCTCATAAGATTTTCATCTGATTAAAAGATGAAGAAAAAAATGTAAACATGTCTTAATTATGTCTACTACAGAAAAGGAAATTGAGAGTAATTATTGTTGTTAAAAGTAAGATGATGTTGCAGCTCAAATGATTTAAACAGTAAGAAGGAATACACATGCTACAATGGTACAGGTTTTAGCAAGATGCAAATCCAAGGATTTCAAAGAGATGAGTAATAAAAAAAGATCAACTATAAAAACGGCAAGGTGTTCATATTCTAGACAATACCTTAGATCGAAGGTAACCTCCGAATGTAAGGCATAAAAGAGTTGTTTCTTCTTCAGAAGCGTCTGGTTTTGCACCAGCCCCCTCGAGGCAGACAGATTGCATGGTGTCAATAGCATACTTGCATATTCAATTAAAAATACTTAGAAAAAAAATTATGAAACATAACAATACATTCAAACTCCAGAAATGGAAAAATTGAACTTGTCTTGAGAACTCACGTGCATCTTCTTACCCCCGATGACCAAGATTACTCCCAATTTTTTGTAGTTGGGACAGTATCACAATTAGAGAAAGTGGAGAATTTTGTTCTTTGCTTTCAGAATTAGACTTTCAAACTCGCAAGTGAAACACCATTTTCTGTTTGCACCTAAAACATGAAAAGAAGTTAGGCATGGTATGCAAGAGTTGCCCCATTAAACCTGAAATATTTTGGCACTTAATAAATAAAAATTGAATATGAAGGTCAGAAACTTACATTATTTAGAATGAAGTCCTTGAAGGAAATATTTTGATGAAGTCTATCGGAAAAATCAACTTAAATCTTTACCGAATGACCCGCCTCAATATCCATGACCTCAAAATATAAAAATGCTTGGCCTTGGTAAAAGAGTGCTGTGTCAATTTTAAGAATTTAATCCGCGGATATGATGAACTTCTACATTATCGTATATACCCCATCAAAATCAACACTGAGAATCAATCAAATAAACACGAAATAGGTTCCAGGGAGTACGGTAAACCGACGATCTTCATTCTCTCTCACACCGTAGATTCAACATCCAAAACAATGTCGAGATTAAAGCCATATAAATTGAACGAAACAAACCATCAACAATGAAAATAGGGAAAACTACGGATAACCCCCATCAAGTATACACGATTAACGATTTGCTACCCTGAAGTTTATTTTTAACTGATACATACGTAGATGTTCTGAAA
>JAYMSV010002067.1:0-11644 GCA_036897745.1 Erodium moschatum
GAAAATATGGAGGCTTCCTTCTCCTAGAAATAAGAAAGGGGAAAAACATCATTTCTAGAGGATGAACCACTTCCAAAGAAAGCAACAAATATGGAAAAACTTGAAAAAAAAATTGAAGAAAAAATTGTGGTACAATCTCCCTCTTCTGTTAACTATAATTGGCTGGGAGGAGATTAGATGAACATGAACATAGTGTATCACATTTACAAGTCGCTCTTTCAGCAAACAAGGTGGCTTGGAGAGTCATTGAACATAATGTGCCACATGTATGCTCTCGAAAGCACCATCTCCAGCTCTTGGTCACTCCAGTTTTGAGTCGGCAGATGTTGAAGGAACATCGCCATCCCCAAGAAATCCAGCTCTTGAAGCTTATCTGACCACTGAAAACAATACAGTATTTATCATTTCAACGAGGGAAATGTGCAATAGTGTTGTCTTTCATTATCAGATAACTTATGCATCAAATATGTAAGTAATAGGAGGGTACATAAGTCTTTTGTACAAATTTATCCCCAACTTTAAGACGTTATTTGACCCTGATTTCAAAAGACTTCATCACTATCAAAAACATTTGGATTGGATGCAGAGAATGGTTGAATAGACGGAAAAAGTTTTTTTTCAGATTAAGGTAAAGACATTTTCGTCATTTTTGGGAAAAAAGAGCTATATGCAATTTTAAAGTTTAGGTACCTGTAAATAACGTTTTAAAATCGGGAATGATTATGTGCAGGAGACGTATAGTACACAATAGTTATCTGCAATTAACCTTATGCAATATCAGCCAAGAGTATCTATTTTAATCTCACCGTTAATAGGAAACTGGCGTATATGTACACGAGGAACTCTGGCAATGCATCTCCTTCTGCAAGATATGTGTCCCACAGGCGAACAACAAGATGAAAAGGGATCTACCAAAATACAACAAGCAATTAGGAGTAGTTAATTAAATTATAAACTGACTATTGTATTGAAGCAAACCTCTCGTATTAGAAGACAGTTGAACCAACGGAAAGCAAACTGAAGAAACTCAAGCCCTTGCTCCTCCATGTGCCTTGAAACAGGTTCTATAGCAAATTGAGAGAACAGAAATGTCAATACTAAATTGGCCATAGCCAAATAAATGGAACTAGAAATAAACGAATTTACCATCAATTCGTCTGACTAACTCTTTGAGTTTAAAAACAAGTTTCTGGATTCCAGGTTGAGCAAATGTGTGTTGTTTTGGCAGACCATCCAATAACTTTGATAGACACCAAAAACAATCGGCCTCTATTTCAACAATTTTTTGTGGAGATAAAGCAGTGATTGACCAATTATCTATGCTCCCTTCGAAATATTCAGACAAGAAAACAACTAAAAAGGGTGTAACAAGATCGTTTATACCCTGAACATATCCGCTTGCAGGATGTCTTATTGCCCTGAGAAGAAATCAAGAGAATCATAACTTTTTCTTGATGACTAAGCAAACATGGTCTTGACTTGAATCAACATTCATAAATTGATTTTAAATTCAAATGGGAAATTTGATTAAATATGCCTCATTAACGTTGTATTTTTTAATATGCTTCTATAATCTAAAATTGGATATCTATGCTTTTGAAATTAATTGAGACAGAAATACCCTTAAATTTAAACTTTCAATTATTATTTAATATATGTCAAACTTTCAGTTATTGATTTTTGTTTTCTTCGAATCCATGTTGCTATTCTCTTTCTACATGAATATCTGTTTACATAAATATTTTTGTTGATGTCCAGAAGCCTGAAACAAAAAAACTAATCCAATTTCGCAACTACACGACAATAACTGCTGTGAAGTTTCTGGGTATGGATGAACCAACAACTTATATTTGATAAGTGATTTTTTGTATTTCACTCCAAACCCCAAAATATTAGGGAGGAGAAGACATGCTCGGAAACACTGCTAATTTACCAAAACTTGGCATTTATATCAGGAAAAACCCAAAAAGCAAAACAAGCCTATGAAAATTGTAATTCAGTAATTTTTAGGTTAAGTAATTTTTTAGGTTAACCTATACAAAACTTGGAACGAAGATACAAGTGTTTTAGGTTAAGTAATTTTTCACCAAAGTGCATCAAATGATAACACTGCCTACAAGTTTACTCAAAGGTTTGTATACTAAATTACTAATCCAGTAATTGTATTTGATCCTTTATCACGTCATCATCTCTAGTACATGTTTGAGATTGGAATTCATAATTAACAAAGAAATTGTCTATTCTGGCCACTGCAAAAAAGCCTGAGAGTTCTCGCACGAATGGTGATTTTATTTTGTGTTTTGTAGAGGTCAAGATCATCTCATATTTGGAGACTGTATCGTATGTTTCAGTGTAATTGCCATTTGATTATGACTAAACTTGTTGTTGGTTCTTTCATGCCCAGAAGCGTCACTACAATTATTGTTTTTCTGTCTGGGTGTGCTTTGTGTATAGGTGTGCTTTGTGTTTTTCTGTCTATTATAAAAATTGAAGGAATGATGGATATTATATTGGTGGCTCAGAAAATATTTAAGTGGATTTTGTAGGATGGTTAATTTGGCAGAGAAATATGCGTTCGTGAGGATTTTTCGGCGAGATCCGGATGAGGATTCCTCCAATCCGACGACGCCGGGCAGCCAAGAGAATACAAATTGGCCTGCATCACTTGGGACGGTAGTCCCCGCATCCTCTCCCTCTCCCTCTTCTGTTCCCGGTTCCTCGGATTCGGGGAACTTCCGTTTGAAGAAAGGCTACACTCTGCGAAGCAAGGAAAAGATTGCAGAGGCAAGTACTTTCATGGCCGACATTGCTGGGAAAAAGAAGAGAGGGGGGAAACGTGGTACATGTACGACCGCCAGTACCCTGAGGAAGGTCCTTGCTGACGGCCGTTTCAGTTTGAGCTACGATGAAGAGGCCGGTAAACCGGTATGTGCGAGCTCTGGCGCGAGGTTAGAAAGGGACATTGGATCTATTATTCGTGGATCATTTCCGATGCTTGGAGATACATACGACTCGCTTAAAGAGAAGAGAGTCGAACTCTTCAACCGACTCAGAGTAAGTATTCCCATCAATATTACGTCCGTATTTTACGGTTACTTTGTTGCATTTTAATGTTGGTGTTTCCATTATTTTTGCAGATATTATATGACTTCGCTGATGATGACTACTCACTTTTCAAATGGATAGAATCGGAAGCCAGGCAAAAATTCCAAGAATGGAAGTACGAATGCAAGATAGGGTATATGAAATATAAAGAGAAAGAGCTGGCAAAAGGTAACCCGGATCCGGACCGTGACCTTCCAGAAGAGTTCTGGGGCCGATCGGATCAGTGGGCGTGGCTTCTCAATTATTGGAAATCGCCCGCTTTCAAAGTAAGTAACCCGGTTCCCAATAAATTATTGGGTGTAGAATTCGGTTATTTGTGTTACTAATTTTTTTAATATATTTCCATATGGTAGAAGAAGTCGGACAAATGTGCGGCATCTCGAAAGCTAATGAAGTTGAAGCAACGCGCTGGAAGTAGGTCACTGCAGAAGATAACCCAGGACTTAATAGACGAAGGGATTTCCCTCACGCCGCGAATCGATGCTGGATTGAAGGCGTTCTCGCCTTTCGATGGACATGAGCCGAATCGGGATCGCGCTGTAAGTTTTGTATTCCTAACATTTATTTTTGCATCAACTTTTTTTGTATACTCAACTTATGAATATTCTCGTCTATCTCAGAACAAGCTCGTAATGGCGAAGAATGCCATCCTCCCGGACCGCGTTGCCTTGCTGATGGACATGCAAGATTCCGGGTGCTTGGAACCTCTCTCTCAAGAGGATGTCATAGAGCGAGACACCCAGGAGGTTCAAGCGATCTGCGAAGAAATTGGCGGTCGTAAAGGACGAGTCCAGCCGGGAATCGGGAGAAAGTTCAAGATCCCCACGGCGAGGGATCTTCGTAAGTCCAATGCGTCATTCCAATCCTCTGCGAGGGTGGATGAGCTCGTCCGCACTGTCGCGGAGCAGGAGGCTAGACATGCTCAGGAAAGGGATGAGATGAAGGAGGAGATGAGGCTTGCATTAGATGAGGAGCGGAAGAAGCGGGAGGCAGTAGAGGCGCAGGTCTCCCGATTGAACAGTATGTTATCTCAAATCATCCAGGGTCGTACTAATATCGAGGACCCCGGGATTGACTAGACTCTTAGGTTTTTACTTTGTATCAAACATATATTTGCAGTGTATAAATTTCAAGTATTTTGATTGTGTTCAATAGACTGTTGTGTAGTTTCGTTTGCAGGTTTTGCACGTTTGGGTGCACGATGAACAGGTTTTTTAATTCGATTCTGAATGAGACTTGGCCGAGGATTTTTTGATTCCTCGGTGTTGAATAGGCATAAAATTTCTTGGCCGAGGGTCAATATTCCTCGGCCAAGTAGTTTCAACACCGAGGAAAATAAATTCCTCGGCCAAGTAGTTTCATCACCGAGGATTAAAAAATGGTTAAAATTTTCCTCGGCCAAGAAAAAAATAAGCTATTCAAAGCCGACGAAACTTGGCCGAGGAATTTTAAACCGAATTTCCTCGGGTTGGTTTTGCATATACTTGGCCGAGGAATTTCTTTTCTTGGCCGAGGAACTCTTTTCCTTGGCCAAGTGACTTTCAGCAGTAGTGGAACTACCATGATTTGAACCTTTTCCCAAATACAACAGATTTACAACCTTTGTTGTTCTCGTATGCTTCTTCTTCATTCACCCATTTACAGACATTTTACTCAATTCACATCTTCATTCAACCATGACAGGAACACAAATCTATTGAACAAATCACACAAGTTTCTAATCATCCAAACCAAAATTTACAAATCTAATTCTCTCAAAATCAGCAAATTGACATAGACCATAATTCTCTCAATTGCTAACAACCAAGCGTCTTCTAGATAAACTAGAACTCCAAAGCATGCCCATTACTAAAAACATGATTTTGAAAAAATTTAACAATACTGTTATACAGTCACTAAGAAAAGGAAGGGGCAACCACAATTACTATAAATTAACTTAATAGTCCTATCCTATGCATGATTAAATATCACAACAAACAAAGAAAATCAACAAAAACCTTTTCTTAGGGAGAAAAATACAGTTGCTGAAACCTAGAATCAGAAGCACTAACATTTACCCTTATCAAATTGCATCGAATAAGCGTCAGCTCATGAACCACTAAAACATTATAGGATGGTCACAACACTAACAAGGCAACAAAACCCTTAATTCTGGCTCCCAAAATCTGAAGAACCCAATTCACAAAATTGAACCCGTAGCCAACCTTATCCAGAGGCATAGCAATATAAAGGAAA
This sequence comes from Erodium moschatum, assembly GCA_036897745.1. NCBI lineage: Eukaryota > Viridiplantae > Streptophyta > Magnoliopsida > Geraniales > Geraniaceae > Erodium > Erodium moschatum. The sequence goes on from JAYMSV010002067.1 coordinate 5,341, forward strand.
AAAGCATAATAATGCGAAGAACAAAAGAGAGAAAACATGGCAAGCAATACGAGAGAGCAGAACATACAGCATTGAAAATGGTACACAACGTCGTCTCTGATTGTGAAGCGGAAGAGGAGAGGGAAATGACGCTGTTAATTAAGGTGTGATTTGAGAAGATGAACTTTGAAGCCAAAGAAAGGCAGAAGGGGAGGAGAAATGAGACACCATTTTGAAGTCCCACATCGGAAGCGAGATAGAGTTGAGGAGAGAGGTACTGCTATATAACATGAGGCCCAAGGGATATTTAAATCACGCAGCCGTGCAATGTGCACATAGCGAACTATTCTTTCGCCTTTTACTAAAGAATACCGTGTGCACGTTGCTTATAGCGGCATACGCCTATTTTTGGAGGGCTTGTCCATTGTTGGATGGGCCTCGCAATCTAAGTTCAAAGTTTTATGGCCCGATATCAAGTTATGCAATGTGGGCCTGACCTAACTGTTGGGCTTGGTTTCTACTATTTGATACTGATACGTAAGTGAGACCCTGACCTTAGAATTAGTCAATTGATCTGCGAGTCAAGAATTGCCCAATCACCTCCTACTGTTGTTGGTCACCACTCCCACCCAATTACAAACGGCCGCTCCACCATTGGTGATGCTCACATGTCCCACCATCGTCACCTCCACCCTGTCAAGTAGTGATAAGAATTAACCTTGCTATCTCTAATATTGATAGATCTTATCTCTAGTGTTGATATACTTGTAGTATTATACTTACATACAACTACCTCATGTATATATAGATTGTACTGCTACAGAAATAAACACATTCAATTCACGCACTTCTCTATTATTGACTTGGTATCAGAGCTCTGAATTTTTCTTTTCCATGTCAACCATATCTGCTGCGTCGTCCTCCTCAAGCACCAGTGTTACTTCTGCTGCTACCATGTCCTCGGCTGCCACCATCTTTCCGTCTGTTGTTCCTCATCAGTCCTTCGCAATCAAGCTAACGGGTCCAAAGACGTACATTCCTTGGAAGCTTCAATTTCAGCCATTGTTGAATATGCTTGATCTTCATTCATTCTTGTCCTCCACTAGTTCTGCTCCTGCGCCTACTATTGGTAATGATGAGTCAGGTACGCTCGCTCCTAATCCAGCATATGTAGCCTGGTTTCAGAAAGATCAAATGCTTTTTTCTTGGATATTATCTTCTGTTTCTGAAGAGTGCTATCAGCACCTTACTCGAGCTAAGAGCTCCGCTGAAGCCTGGATGGCTCTTGCCACAGCCTATGGTGTTGTGAGTAATGCTCAGAGAAATCAGCTTCTCCTAGAGCTTCATAGTTTGAATAAAGATGATAAGTCTGTTAGCCAATATCTTTATCAGGCTAAATCACTAGCTGATTCGCTTGCCTTGGCTGGAAATCCTATCTCGGATTCGGACTTCACTGCGATTGTGTTTCGCAAATTGGGCTCGGAATATAATGGTATTATGGGAGCTTTGCAGCAGCGTCCCGATCCTGTTCCATTTTCAGAATTACATGGACAACTTGTCTCGTATGAAATTTTGCTCAATTCTCAAGTTGCAGTGTCCCCTTTTGCCAATATGACACATACTGGTGCCAATACTTCAGCATCACATACTGGTGCCAATATGACACATACTTCAGCATCACAATACTCGAATCACTCAGGTTCTGCGTCTCATTTTCGGGGACGTGGTGGACGTGGTAATGGCAACAGAGGCCGTCGCGGGTTCAACAACTCTCGTGCTCCATGTCAAATTTGTGGGCTCTCCAATCATATTGCCTCGTCTTGTCGCCGTCGCTTTGATTCATCATACAATCAGCATGCTCAAAATTCTGGCCGTGACTCTTATTATCAGCACAACCAACAACATCAGCCGGGTGGTCGTGGTCATGATCTCTCTCGTCAGCCTCAGGGTCATTATTCTGCTACTCCAGATTCACAACAAGGCTCTCATGCATTCTGGCTACCTGATTCTGGCGCCACTCATCATGTAACCCCCGACCTCTCCTCCTTAAGCACTGCCCATCCCTATGAAGGTATGAAAAAATTAATTGTTGGTAATGGGGTAGGATTACCTATTACTCACATTGGCTCTAGTTCCTTACCTGCCATTGATCGTTCCTTATATCTTAATGATGTCCTTTGTGTCCCACATATTACCAAGCCTTTGCTATCCATTAAAAGATTATGTTCTGATAATAAATGTGCTGTCGAATTTACTGATAAAAATTGTTCTGTGAAGGATCAGGTCTCCCAGAAGGTTCTACTCCGAGGAACGAGTAATGGTAGTCTCTACAGGTTGTTCGAGCCTCCCCCATCATCGTCGTCAATTGCGTCTTTTCTCTCCACTTTGGAGGATTGGCATGCTCATCTCGGACATCCTAACTATCAGTCTCTTCAGCGTATTGTTCGTCAGTTTCAGCTTCCGTGTTCGAAGACTCGTTCTTTATCTCGTCAGTGTCATGCATGTTGCTTGGGAAAATCTCATCGTCTGTCGTTATCTTGGACTAATCATAGGAGCAGTTCTCCTTTAGATGTCGTTCATTCTGATGTTTGGGGCCCTGCTCCGATGCAATCTGTGTCAGGTTTCAAGTACTTTGTGATTTTTATTGATGATTACTCGTTGTTTACATGGTTCTTCCCAATTTCTAATAAAAGTGATGTATTTTCTAAGTTTCGTCTTTTTCAGTCTTTTGTCGAGAAACAATTTAATTCAACTCTTAAGTCTTTAAATTCGGACTGGGGTGGTGAATATCGTACTTTGAATACCTATTTTCAATCAGTAGGTATTCGACATCGTGTTGCTTGTCCACACACTCATGAAAAAAATGGAACCGCGGAACGTAAGATATGTGCCATTGTGGATACCAGACTTGCTCTTCTGGCTCACTCTGGAGCCCCGCTAAAATATTGGGAATATGCTTTTGAGACTGCGGTTTTTCTTATTAATAGACTTCCGAGTTCGTCTCTAAACAATCAGGTCCCTTTTACTCTGCTTTATCATACTTCTCCTGATTTTGCTTTTCTTAAAACTTTCGGATGTGCAGTCTATCCATTACTCAGGCCTTATAATAAGCATAAATTCGATTATCGGTCCAAACTTTGTGTTTTTTTGGGTTATTCACCATCTCATTTGGGTTACAGATGTCTTGACTTGGCCACAGGTCGGTTATATGTTTCTCGTCATGCTCGGTTTGATGAACAAATGTTTCCTTTTAAATCTACTGCTTGTTCTGATTCTAGCTCCTCATCATTGGTGCCTCCTTCCATTCCAACGCTTCAGACTATAGTTCCACTACCATCTCCTCCTCGGCAGAATACGAATCTCTCTGGTATGTCCTCCTCACCTTTACTTCACTTACAATCTTCTGATCATGTGCAACCAACACCTAACACCTTGGTTTCCAATGTCCCGGCCTCACCTATCCACTCCTCCCCTGATGTGTCCACTCAGCTTGTGCCAGTTCCTGATCCTCCTCTCCATCCGGTTTCTGACATACCAGCTGCCTTATCTGCCCCGTCCTCACCTCCGCATCGAACTCATCCCATGACCTTACGTCCTAATCCCAAGCCTAAGATATATTTAACTACTGCTCCATCTCAACCTACGCTAGAGCCCTCATCCTTTGCACATGCTATCAGGTATCCAGAATGGAAAGAAGCCATGGAAGCTGAAATGTTGGCCCTGAGACAGAATCATACCTGGGATCTTGTCCCGCCTCCATCTACTGGTAATGTTATTGGTTGTCGTTGTATTTTTAAAATCAAGAGAAAAGCATATGGGTCACTTGACAAGTATAAAGCTAGACTTGTGGCAAGGGGTTTCACTCAGGAATTTGGCCTTGATTACAATGAAACTTTCAGTCCCGTTATTAAACCCACTACCATTCGAACGGTGTTGTCCATTGCTGTTTCTCGTGGCTGGAAACTTAATCAATTGGATGTTAGTAATGCTTTTTTGCATGGTGACTTACAGGAGACGGTTTACATGGTTCAACCTCAAGGATTTGTTAATTCCTCTACTCCACATTATGTGTGTCGCCTTCGGAAATCGTTGTATGGACTTAAGCAAGCTCCCCGAGCTTGGTTTCACCGGCTCAGTCAGTCTCTTTTGGGTCTCGGGTTTGTTGGCTCCGGCACCGACTCATCATTGTTTATCTATCGACACTCGGGATGTGAGATATTCTTCCTCGTTTATGTTGATGATATTATTGTGACGGGTAACAATGATGTTTTGGTTTCTTCTATTATTGCTCAGCTATCAAAGGAATTCAAACTGCATGCTCCGGGTGACTTGCACTACTTTCTTGTCATCCAAGTATTGCGTACAGCCTCTGGAATTTTTCTCTCTCAACAACAATATTTTAGGGACATTCTCAAGTTGGTCGGTCTGTCATCGTGTAAGCCGCGTCCTACGCCTTTGGATCACCGTGAGTCTCTTAATAAGACTGGTGGTACTCCTCTATCTCATGATGATGGTGTTTTATATCGTCGACTTTGTGGTAGCTTGCAATATACCACTCTTACTCGGCCGGACGTTTCATAAAAAAAGTATAGCAACAAAAACATCACCGATTCAATATACCAAAACAAAAGTCAGCATCATTAGAACAGATCTGGGAATAAAATTCAGAACAAGATCTAAGATTATACAATCAGAACAAGATCGAGAGATAGAAAATCATAACAAGGTCTATAAATAATGGACAAATAAAAATAAATTCAAGAAAACTTTCTTATTCGTATGTGAACAAAATAATACCAAGACCAATAACAAAATTAAGAGAACTTCTCTGTTCTTATATGAAGAAAATAAGAACAAGAACAATATAATGGATAGATCTCAGTTATCTCACTCGTTTAATTAGATAGATCTAAATACAAAAAAAAAAAATGAACAACTAATAAGAGTTAGATTCAAAGACTACATGCAAAGGATGAATACAAGCAAGTATGAACATTTAACTACTATTATAGAAAAACATACTATAAACACATATTGTTGTTTCGCTTTCAACCAAACCCTATCTTTTTCTCACAGCCGCCTCCTATTCGATTGTGTCTCCATCGGTAACGGCGTGGCTTCTTGGCCTGGGCTGTTGCCGGTGGCGGCTTCCTTACCAGGCCTTCCTCTGCCTTAATCCGGCTTGGTGCTGGTTTTGACGAAACCTGCTGCAGATCTACCGTGCTCGGGAGTTGCTCGGCTCTCGGCGGATTCTCTGGAGTTCGTGGCGCTGAGCCGTGGCATCCTTTCCACCGGGTCTTGTCGGTTCGTCTGCACGAGTTCGACCGGAAGCTTCGTTCTCGATTGAAGCATAGAATGGGTTTTGTTTTTCTGTTTCCGTTTTCCTTGTTTTAGGTTTTTAGTTTGGTCGGTTTGGGTTTATCCCGAATAATTGCACTTGTCGCAGATTGATGTGCATCGGTTGCACGTTTGTGTGAACCGGTTATACTTTGGTGTGCCCGTTATGTGGCACTTTATAACACTTTTGGCGTGCACGGTATGGTTGCACGTTCTGGGCGTATTTTGTTGCGTTGTAGGTTTTGATTAGGGGTTGCTAGTATTATGGTTTAGCTTGCCTGGAGTCTGTAATATTTACCGTTGTGCTTGTGCGATCAATGATTGTAAGTTATGAAAGATCATTTGTATTTCTTCATCGAGTGATAAATAAAATCCAGCAATCATTTCCTCAAAAAATAACTACTAGAAGAGAGATATAGAGGGGGTGAGGCACGACAACAAGAAGAAGTTAGAGAAGTGGTAAATGGATGTATTTATAGTAAATATTAGGGTTTGTACACTTGGTTGAGTGGGCTGATATTTAATTGGGCTGAAAATATGGGCTTTATTTGTTTTAGAAATGGGCTAGAACATACTCCAAACCTTATTAGCACTACGTACATAGTTCTTTTCACTCTTTTCTTTTCAGCCGCGTCATCTTCCTCGACAAGCTTCCAAGGTACAGACTTGTGGTGGTAAGAATTGAACGGAGAAGAAGGAGAGGGACTAAGAGCATGTACAATGGAGGGAGCAGGGTTAAGAATTCAGGATTCCTGTGATGACTGGGATGAATTGAGGTGTGCTCCTAAAAAGCAGAGAGGGTTTCACATCGTGGGGAGCAAGTATGGGGAGCAGAGTTTTGAGTAGTGCTGAGTGGATGCTGACTGGATAATTATTTATGCTTTAGCTGAATTTATTAAATTCATATTTAAATCACTAAATACTTAATAAAACTGAAATAAAATACATAAAATTAATTAATAATTAAATAAATTCACTAAAAATACAA
>JAYMSV010002068.1:0-11643 GCA_036897745.1 Erodium moschatum
TATGTCTGAGTAGACATCTGCAGGTTTATCACCTGCAATCAGATTAACAGCAGCTGCTCCTACCTGGAAAGAAAATTTCATTTTTAAAAAAAATGTTGTGATTAGAAATGTCAAGAGCATAATAAATATTATTAGACGTTATTAACAAGTGTATCTATTTGTGATGGTTATATTATACTACTTCTCTATTCAATAAATTGTAACTTTTCAAATCTTATTGATCTCTCTTCAATCATTCGTTAGTTATATTATGAACATCATGCATATATAAGTAGATTACTAAGTAATACCGATGAACAGAAAAGAACATCAATACCTTGTCTCTCCCAAGAGCAGCATAGTGTTGCAAACCATTGCAAGAACCATCCTGAAGAACAAAGCAAGTATTTCAGTTTTAGTGCAGAACACTTGTGAGAGATAGATCTGGTGCATTGCATCACAAATACCTGATGTACAGGAACATGTGAAACAAAAGTCTCCGGCGAAGAGCTTCTCAAAGCTTCAGTGAGAGTGATGCAAACAGCCAAGCACTGGAATGGGTCCTCAGCATTTAACCACCAGCGCCTTCCTTCAAGTGGCAAGTCAGCAGAGTCAAATATATCATCCAAGTGACTCTCAGTAAACACTATACGGCCTTCAAGAGATAATTTGTCTGCTCCACCGGCATAAAGATTTGCCAAGTGTATCTTCAGCCAGCGCAAGCCGGACTCTCCAAGAGGGCGTCCCTCTCCGAACTCTAGAATGCCACGACATAGATCTGAACCAAGATGATTTAAGTAAGGGTGCATCGGGTAAGCACGACCTCGAAAGTCAAGGTTGTGAGGATAGTAAAAGCCCTCTTCATCTTTCAATTTGCGCGCTACCTGTTCCACAGTTAAAAATAGTGTAAAACAAGAGAGAGTTAATGATAGATTAAGTTGCCCCGTGAATGAAATTAGTGGATCTTACAGCAAGTTTGAGTTCTATGTCACATCGCTGTGAATATCTTTCTCTGTTCTCTTTCCTACCACTTCTAAGCTTCCACTTCCATTTTTGAAGTTCTACTTCATCTTCAGTATCAGGCCCCTCAGGTAGAGGAACCTGTAATAAGGAGAACTCAATAAAAACAATCTTGAAAGAACACGAACACGTTTGTGAAGTTCGTCAGGAAGCTGAATAATGCTCAGTAAGGCGTATAATGAGAGATATGAAAATATAAGACAAAGATCTGCTCACATTATCTCGATCTACCAAACCAGCAAGACGACCTCCATTATCCCATACTGTATCCACAATATCGAGCACCCTTTTATTTACCCTCCATTTGGTACTCCCAAGTATGTCTAGAGCCTGACCAATTTATCACACGGTTGAAATTAGCATACATGTAAATGCAGATGCTGAGTAGATGAAAATCCCACATCAGCACATCAAACAATATATTTCTACAATAATACACTAATGTCAATGCAACAAGTAAATATGTTCAAACCTTATAAACTGGTTCAAGTTGCTTCTTTGGGGCCTTTGTAAGCACTTCACGCTGTTGCCTATCCCCGTGGGTACGCATGACATATGATGGTAAGAACAAGTGTGCTCCTTTGTCATAACTGTGAAGCAGAAAATTAGTAGTTAATAAAATTTGGCAGGCAACCAAAAGTATATGAGTCAAGTTATTGCCTGTTTACATTACTATCTAGACAGCATGTCAAGTTCTTAGACAGCAGTGCCTTGCTTTGGTGCTTGTTAGACAGCAGAATCTGACATGAAACTAAGATTTGGACCCTTAATGTATTCAGAACACAACTGTATCAGAGCTCGCACCAGGCTCAATTTCTTCTATATGAGTCAAATCTTACCATGACGAAGACCGGTTCATGGAGAACATAAAAGATTTGTCTTTTCTACCCATTCAGAAGGAGCTCAAACTACTACGATCACTAAAATATCTTCATCTCATTACTTTCTACTGGTTGAAATTTGAAGATTGCCCAAAAGCCACTCTTTAAAAGCCATCTGGTGCTATTATTTGATTTGCCACACCAACAGCCCCAGTATTTACCATTTTTGTGTTTAAAAATAGTGTTTCTTGAATCTTATGGAGAATAGCTCGCTTCTCTAACTTATAGACACTTGGCAATCACAAACTCCATATCATGAAAAAAAATTCTTGCCTAGAACTTGTTTCTCTCTAAAAAGGAATTAAAAGTTCATCTACAGGTTGGGGAATGATAATGCTTGAAGATATAGAGATCCTAGAAGAGGCTTTGTTGATTCATTTATCCAAATACCCAGTTTGCCAACTGATACCTGCAAGATGATCTACTTCAACCTCAACACACTGAGAGCACATCTAATACAGTCTTGGTCTTCAACTCAATTTAGTCCAGCTAGCATATATCAAATTAGATAAGTTACACCAGCAATAAATTCTACAAATCTTGTTCCGTTCGTTAAAAAGAAACCAAATCTGATTTTTAAGGCACCTGAGTGCCATGCAAAGTGACCAAAAAAATACTGGATAAATGCAGCAATACTGGAATACAAATTCATATCACCATACCTTGTCCACTTGACTGGAGGGATCAACATTGGCATATAAGGAATCACCATGTGCCTGGCCTGCATGAAAAAACAATTGTAAACAAAAATTAAAACGAAAATCATGTGATACATTAAAGTGTCTCACTAGGCAGAAAAGACAAGCATATGTTATTAGTTAGATAAATAATTGAAAGGAAGACTCTTAAAACTGATACATTAACAATCTATCGCTCAAAAATACAGGAGCCATAAAATCAAATCATGAACAACGTGACACCTGCTAATATGTGTGAAGAGCTGTGGATTGGACTACACAATCTTAATTTGAGACAGATATTGAGATACTCACAGTTGTATCCAGGCCTTTGAGAATTAGTGGATCACATTGAATAATGCCGAAGTGTCTAGTCCTCCTGTAAGAAAAATACCCAAAGGATTTACTGAAGTGATAATGGAAAATGTGTTCCTATAGGATAAACATAGATAAAACAACACTCACCCATCTTTGCTGAGTGAACTTTTGACTGTATGTACAAATGCAGGACGAATATCAGGTGGACCGTCAGCTATCTGATTAGCTGGAGGTTGTACATAAGCTGTTTCTATCAGCAATTCAAGCAGGCGGCTTCCAACCTGTAAAGTTCTTGGATAACTACCAGAGTTTTGCAATACAATAAATTGAAAAAATAAGTTCTTCTCCAAGATTAGAATAGACCCTACAAACCTTAGCCTTGAGCTCCTGTGGCCAGGGTTGAGAATCGTCATGTCCCTTCACTATTTCTCTCACTGCCCGCAACTTCTGTCTTTTCAATAAGCTTGTAACTTTTTTCCTTAACTTCTCCTGTTCATTGGTTTTCAATAAGTTTGTAGCTTCTGTCCTTAACTTCTCTTGTTCATTGGTTTCAGAATCAGGCCCGGCTTCAACGTTTTTCTTATTTTTATCAACCTTCTTCTTTTTTGTTTTCTCCAAGAACTTTTGTATTCTGATCTGATAACATTGCAGTGACAGATATAAATCAGATGGCAAGTCCTAGAGAAGCTATCATTAGACAATATACAATTGAAATAACAAGTCTAAGGAACATTGCTATCCGTTGATAGTTTGCATTGGTAGAAACAAATAACGTTCACGAAATTAATTCAACCAAAGATTATGCTATAAATTAAAACAATAAGCTATATAATCCAACAACATTCAAGTGAAAGAAGCAAGCATATCGCAATCTCACCCACCTCGTGCTCAATGGCCTCACCAATCGAACAAGCAGTAGCCGCAAGCTTGATAACACCGCCTCCAGACATCAGCAATGCCATGAGCTTGTGCATTGTGATGAGTGACATCATGTCAGCAGGCAACTCATCAAAATGCATGGCGTGCCCGTTGTGCCTAACCCTTTGGCACAACTTCTGCTCCTTGATGACAGCATCGCGCATAGGCTCGAACCAACCGAGGAGCAGTGACTTAATGTAAGGCAAATTGGGAGCCAATTTCTGCTCACACATATCCGCCATAAGTGTCCTGTACTCACTAGCCGCTTTCTCCCAAGCCTCAGTCTCAACCACTATCTGTCTCCTCTTAAGCCTTCTATACTTCCAATCCTGCATTCCCATCTCCGATACACGCTTCACCCTCCACCTCTTAGCCTCAGCATTCTTCTCCGCTCTCTTCACCGCCTTCAACAGCTCCTCAACTTCACCAGCGACCGACCCATCTTCGTCCCCTTCCGTGGACGACACGGGAACAACCTCGGCCGCACTCCCGTACCCTCTGGCCAAAACCCCATCAGCCCCAATATCGTTATTCAAATTCAACAGACTGGGTCGAACCTCGCCAATTCGGTGAAGCCCGCAACCAGAAAACCTGGAGCTTGGGGAGAATTCGTGCGCGATACCCAGAAAGCTACAGGTATGAAAAGAGGAGGAGGAAGAAGAATGGGTGCGAAAGCTTGGGGTTTGGGAAATGGGTTTGGCCATCCCTGTCCACGTAGCTGAGGAAGCCATTGATGGGTTTCGGAGGACGATTGTGGGTTTGGGGAAGGCGACCAAGCTATCCAATTTCTCGGTGGAATTTGCAGAGAACACGGAGGTGGGTATAGTGGACATCAAGGTGTGCTGAAATCGAAGAGAGGCAAATGAGAAGCTATTGTTTCTGCTTCGGAGCTGTAATGATAAGAATGGGAGTGACGGGATGAAGGTAGGAATAGGATAAGGAGGAAGGATATTTTTGTAAGTTTAAATACGAAACAGGGGTATTTATTTTAGTTTACAGGGTTTGACTGTAATTGACCTTTGATGAAGGGCACGTCGGCAAATAAACTAATTATCAGAATGCCACGGCAGCATATGGTAAAACGGTGTCGTTCTATCTCTCAACTCATTCATGTACATAAATTAACAGAGGAAATTGTCAAAAATAATTGTGTGGTGGACAGATTCTTCAAGTTTATATTATGAATCAAAAAGTTTTACAAGTTGATGATGTAATGTTTAATTTTTTTTTTGTATAGTCAATTAATTATACTTTGAAAATAGAAAATTTTGATCACTTGCACGACAAATGAGTTTCCATTAAAAAAACATATCATTTTGCCTTTGGATTCAAACATTATAAAAAAAAACCTCTTAGTATTAATTTTTCACTAGAGAAAATAAATAATCACGCAAATATGAACAAATCAATATACGTACATATGTAATAACATTCACTTTTAACGGGCGTAAGACTACCCCATCTTAAAGTTTACACTGTTAGAATTTTGGGATCGTTTCGTCACATACCTTAGCAAATGTCAAAACTGTCCCGGGTTAAATATGAAGAACCTGAGCTTAGGTGGGACGATTTCCAACTTCTCATCGATTCATCCCCTCAATTCCATGTCGTTCGAGATATTCTAAGAGATAGATTCAAATATCCAATGTTGTTTAGTGGTGTTTTTATGTTTAAGTACTTTTATATCTGTTTTCAAGTAGGGTTGTTGGATTCCACAATTTGCTCTGAAAATATATAAAAAGATTTTGTTTGATGTAATCTATATGAACGTAGGAAAATCATGCTCTAACCTAGTTTACCCACCATCCACACCTGCTGCTCCCAAATAGATGTAACATGTGACTTCAAAGAGAGGTGAAATCGTGAAAATGCTCCTCGCCATCAGGCTAACCAAAGCGGGCCAAATCCAATATAAATTTTGTTTAACATATCGCCTATAAAAAGATTTTGTTTGATATAATCTATAAACGTCTTCCATTCAAATCTAGTGTACGCCAATTTCGATACCCAAAGCAACCTCGTCACAAGCCATCGACATGCCAAGCAATGAAAGATGCAACAGAAACCATAATTGGCAAAATTGATACACTAGTACCAAATTACAACAAAAATATATTTGCATATCTGAAATTCTAATGATAATATCATACTCTCCATGTTACCAAAGCTTTAATGGTCTGTCGGATCTGTAACAACTGTATAAGTCTTGCTCCTAAAAAATAATTTCTATATGCTCACATGCAAGACAAAAATGTACATTCATAAATGATTCCAAGGACTAAAATGCTAAGATAGCTGTGACTGAGAGTGAATAAGACAGACAAGAGTAGAATAATTTATTTTTTGGACAGACAATCATTAAAATACACAAGTTCCTTTTCATTTTCCAATTATACCTCTGTAAGAACCAATATCACATTTTCCTATCACCCATAGAAACCAATTTCAACAAATTAAAGCCCGATCCTGTTGACTTGTGTTCACTGACCTTTCATCCTCATCACACCTTTGCTGCTGTGGGCTTGAAACAATCAATATTGCACAATCCAACTGATCTCATCATGTGCCCAAACCTGCCACCAATTTCAAACACAACATTCAGAAAAGTTTACGGGAAAAAAATTCGTTAATCGAACTTGGCAAAGAAAATCTAACCGGTCAATGCTGTTCCTAGCTTTCTCTGGCTGGTCAGTAGTACTAATCGCTTTCTCAGTTTGATCAACGCTCCTTCTTGATTTTTCCTTTTCTCTCCGGTCGACGCTGGCTCTTGACTTTTCTCTGCGGTCTATGCTTATCCTCGGTTTCTCTCTTTGGTCAGTACTGGCCCGGGCTTTGTTATCCCTCTGGTCCGTGCTGGGTCTGGGCTTTTCTCTAAAATCTATGCTATTGCGGGGAATATCTGGTTGATCTGTGAGAAGCCCCGAACCATTTCTCCTATGTGATTTCTCGATGGCTGATATGAACTTCTTGAGATGCTTTATATATTGAGGGAACAACTCCAAGTCACAATGGTTCCCTCCTTTAACCCAAAGCGGTTCGTACTTCTCTTTACAGTGCTCCCAAAGTTGCTTACCATGAGTCCAGTCCACAACATCATCAGCTGTTCCCTGAATATGACATGCAAAACACATAACTCATCTTCTTATAAAGTACATTTTGAAGATATGAAAATATACTTCTCATAAGTCTGTAAGCAGCAACGGGAAGTTCTAGTTTACAATTCAATCTATCTCTGAAAAATGAATTGAATTTGTCAAATTATGTCTGGGAAGTCTTGTTTCGAAAATCTAGATTAGACCCAAGTCAAATGTTTGGATTGACAAAGAAATTGGATTAGGCTGAATTCCTAAAGGATTTAAATGATATCACATATCATGACTTCCCATACATCAGAATTGTATTTGAATCCCATTATGACAAAGTTTAGATTTCAAATCCTAAATCCATGAATCCAAACTCAAGGAACTGGATTTTATGCATCGGATAGAAAACATGACACCTAAAATGACTGCAAACAAACAATAGCTTGAAAGGCATAGCACTAATTTAACATGTTACCATATATGGTAGGGATTATCTCACAAAAGTTCACTGATCTTGTCGCTTTTCCCACTTTACTACTTTGCCTGGTAAATTTTCTCATCGAACTACACTAAACATCCTAATTTTCTCACTTTACTCTATTCAAATGACAAAAATACATGTACCACAACCACAGTAAATTTTGTCTTGAGTTTTCTAAATTGGTGTAGGGCTACCTTTGACATTTACTAACAAAATAGAGTGAACTGAGAAAATTTGGAAGTTTTGCGTATTTAAAAGCCGGTATAGTTATGTGAGAATTGTAACAAGGTAAGTGTACTTTTGTGAGATTATCCTTATATGGTACGTCTCACTCAGAAATATGAAACAGGGAAACAACACAAAAGTGAAAAGCTGAGATTAAATGAACTTCAGCTTAGCATGTTAATTGGGTAGTATTGAAATAGTACAAACTTAAACCATGACTTAACAGCTCAAAATTATAAATACTCACATGGATGACAAGAACCGGACAACTAACCAATGGTATTTTGTCAATATTCTGCAAGATTAACAGGCAATCAGTTACGGGAATAAAATAAGTTTCCACATAATGAACAATTAGACTTCAAAATTCGAACAATTGAGCTTTCATAGACATGCAAACCTTGTAAATGTCAAACCAGTAAGTTCGCTTCACAGGGTACATGACCCGAAGACCGGACATGATAGGACTGTGAAGAACCACTGCCCTCAGTCTCTGCAATTGGATTGACAAATCAAGAGTTGGTCCACTTCCAACCGATTGCCCGTATAGGATAACATCTTCCTCTTTCACTCCATAAGTTTCTTCAAGACATCTATACACGGCTTCTATGTCAGCGTACGTGTTGTGCTCACTGGGCTGTCCATCACAAGATATAAGGTCAAGTTTTGACAGTGGTGTTCTATTGGAACGACTAATTTAACTTCACAAACCTAAACAAGTGGATTAGACCCAGTACAGTGAACTTCATATTTTCTAAGTTTCTAAAATTATGGGATTTAAAAGCTACTCATTGTTTCTGTTTTGGTAATTAAGTGATTAAGTGTGAAATAAAGCATTGCCACTATAACTTTACCATTTTAGAGCTTAGCAGAATTGAAACACACTGCTTCATATACAATCTATTAGCTCAGCTGAATCGAAACATAACACATCAAAACTGCAAAGTAAATTAAAATTACATACCTTCCCAGTGGACTGTCCATACCCAGAATAATCATACCTGAGGGGGAGAAATTGAATTTAATGGAACAGAAATAAATAGATAATTAGTAAATGAAATTGAAAAATCTGAAACTGACCCCATAAGGTTGACTCGGAGATGCAAGCTGAGTTCAGTGAACAACTCGTACATCTGACTCAGATCAGCGGCGTTGCCGTGGGAGTAGAGCAGCGTCAGCGACGCCGACGGGTTCTTAATGTAGACCGCCACCACCTGATTCCCCCTCTTCGTCCCCAGCCTCAAAACGTCGACGGTTTCCTTAGCCGCATACCCAGACAGCTTGAGCTTCCCGCTCACCTCGTCCTCCACCACCTCGTACGACGGCGGATTCGGCGGAAAGAACGCGAACTTCGCCGCCATCGACGACGTCACCGCCCCCATTCTCAAAAATTAAAACAATTTCACCTCCAAAGGATTGATGGATGGATCGATCTTACTCTGTGGGACCAGACCAGCTCCGGTGGAACCCGTCTCTTTCAGCTCGAAAATCTGGACCTGTAACCTGCCATGTAGAGGCTAAGATGTCAAAATCTGAAGAGTACCCAATTCAAATCACGCCGAAAATAGGGAGAAAAAAGTGCCAAAAAAGTAGCTTTGAACACCTGTGGAGTGCAGGGGGTGTTTGGATGGTGAGAAAGAGTGGGAAAATCAGGGAGGCCTAGGGTTATGGATTTGGATCGGAGGTGGGTTTTGAAGTCGGAGAGGAGTTTCCGGCGTGTAAGCGGAAGGAAGCACGTGTAGAATGATTAAAGTGATGGGGGGATAATCTAATTAGGTGAAGGTTGATGGTGATGTTAATTTTTGAGTTAATAAGCTTGGAAAATCGCAAAGAGGACACGTGTCCGAGCAGGGCCTAGTGGACAGAAGAAGCTGTTGATTTTTCACTTGGTGACAGCTCAGGAAACTGTGTTGAGTTTGTGTTTTGTTGTCTTGGGTTTGTGCTCTCTACCCTTTTGTGTTTTGTTTTCTTTCCTATGGCCTTTCTTTCTTGTGAATTCTTCATCTCCCTTTTATCATTCTCAACTTTCAAATGATGTACTTGTTGCATGGATGAGATGAAACTCAATAATAGCTACTCTATTGTCGTAATGTAAGGTTTGATCGGTTTTGATTTGATATCGAATTCACAGATCACGCAACGAATCGTTTATTTTCGACAGGCTATAGGAAACAAATACGTCGGGTGTCTTCTTAAGAGATGCTAGCAAGAGGAAAGAGATCAAATTCGACGCAGATGAAATCATCGATCCGAAGTGATAATCACCACTTCCAAGAAACAATGTCACTTTTGACCCATTTTTTGGCTGATCTGACGTCATAATAAACCTTAGTATGAGTGCTCTAAAGTTTGCATAGAATACTATATAACAATTTCAAGTATAATGTTTAAATAAACGAGTTCAAACGGTTGATTTTTTAGAGAAACAAATTTTTATTAAATAAACTTTTGGTCAATGTGTATATATATATATATTGCTAGTATTTTTGAAGTATGGAACTTTCTTAAACTCTGGTTAGATGGAACAGGTGAAGTATTAAATGCTACTTAATTGTTGAGGCAATTTGGGATTTCAATGCTAATTTATCAACTAAATGAGAGAATTCATGTCTCCCTTGATTCCATCACATAATATTAGGTGCATTTTTAATCGTGTTATAAATGTCATATATACTAATAATGGTAATTATATTACAGTAAATGTGTCTCTTGAATTCTTATGCATCATGATTAACTTTTATTGAATATTCAACAGAAGTTAAGTTCAACATTAATGCCACTCGCCAAAAGTAGATGAAGATTCTAATACATCATAAATAACTTTTATTGATTTTAAACTGAAGTTTCTTTTAGCACATGTAAAAGCTTATTAGTATAGAACTATTCTACGGATATAACAGATGATACACGATTTATATTTTAAGATCGTATCATAGTCTGAGTTTCCTTTCACAAAAGGGTGAGAATCTTACTATTGTATCGAAACACAAATTGAATAAACGTTATTCTTACTATTATATCGAAAAATAAATATTATATCGAAAATCTTACTATTATATCGAAACACAAACTGAATCATCACATCCTCTAGAAACTCAAAACGTACCGGATATCCTTCAAAATGGTTCATTTGAGAGCAACAAACAAACTAAGCTATTACCACCAGACCAGAGAGCTTTTAAAGGAGTTTGGTTGTCAATCTTATAACGACGCTCAATGAGTGTTACGCAAGAACGATTGTCGTCTCACCCTTTATATGACTCATGTCTATGTAATTGTATATTCTTTTTTTTTTTAGAAAAACGGGTAAATATTATAGATTAAAATTTTAAAGACAAAACAAACTATCAAACTAAAAGGTGAAAGGACTGATTAAATGGTCGTAACTTCATGGGACCTTAACAAAAAGTAAAAGAGTTTAAGTCACTGAACCGCTTCACTGGAATGTTCAGAAGGGGATGTTGCGGTAGCGTCTGTCGACACCGATACAGCGAGTCATGGCAGAGCAGGCTCATTTCCGGAATAGCACTCGGGTGGACTGGATACTCCATTGGGTTGTCAGCGTGCGTCGTCCTCCCTGGAATGATAAATGTAGGCCTCCGAAACGCAGGATTGCTGACCTCCGAGATGGTACGAGAGTACCATACCGAATCTTGGTGGGACCACTTCCATCTTACGTCTAATGGCACGATGTTTCAGTTTGACCCCCCACTTGACCCCTAGTTACACATTGGGGGAGGCGAGGGTGATTATGGTCCCTACCGCTAATCGGTTTGTTCCTACGAATCGTGTAAATCCCGATGGGCCTCCATGACTTTCCGACCCATAAGTGGGTGGACCTACCAGACCCGACCCAGAAGTGGGAGGGCCTACCAGATCCGACCTACAAGTGGATGGGCCTACCAGGTCCGATCCACAAGTAGATGGTCGTACGACTCGTACCAGACCCAACCCACGACCCGATGGATCCTCATCTCCGAGTTTGGTCCGACCCGAGGCTCCAGCGACGCAACTGGAACCCTAGGACTCGACACCTGACACACCGATTGGGACGGTCATCA
>JAYMSV010002069.1:0-11640 GCA_036897745.1 Erodium moschatum
GAAATGGTCCACCGGTAGTCTAACTACCTGGGGGACCGATCGACTACCTAGACTAGGTTTCCCTTCTATACTTGTTAGTTTACTGTTTTCTCCTCCTTATATCGAATCCACATACCTTAAACTTCAAAAAAAATAAAAAAAACTAACAAGTCCTTCGCAGAATTACCCTCCCTAATCCGTATAGTTCTTGTTGATAGAAAACTCAGCAGCTATGCAATCATAAATTTTAGGGAGTCGATTGTCAAAAGTTATTATTACATGTTGTCCATAAAAGAAAAACTATGTTTACATTATCCATGATTTTAAACTATCATTTTTTTGAACCACGATTGTTTGCTGACAAATTAGAGACACAAACAATATGTAATGATAGTTTCTGCACGGATACAATTCATAAGGTCGTTGAAAAAACTAACAAACCACCATGGTCAAAAGATAGCGTGGTTTAAAACATGAACAATACATAGGATAGTTTTCCGAACGTGGACAATATGTGAATAACTTTTGACAATTAACCCAGCTTTAAATCTCCAGAGCAATAGAACTACGAGACTTACATCCGTTTAAACGAGGAAGAAAGAAAACCAACTCAATATTGACAACTTTACTATTGCGAAACCTCGCAGGTTGCAGCAAAGTAAATAACTCCACATAACACCAACCAACAAATTGATCCTTATAGTGAAACTAAGTACAACGGTAAAATCCATATACAATACAACTCTTTTTCTTAGGATCTGTCAAAAGTTAACACCACCAAAATAAAAGACTCTTACTCACCAAATGAAAGAATTTGACCTGACTGCTGATATAAAAAAAAACCAGAATCAAGGGGAAGGAAAATAAAATCACTCTCCAGACAGAATCACATTCACAACTATCCACAACTACCCCTTCATCAATGGGTACAGAACAAGACAAAACGCATGATAAATCACTTGTTGATTGATTTAGAATAGATCAACTTTCTTCTTCAGAATGTCTTGCTTCCATTTCGGTACTTTGTAGAAATCTTCTTTTGCCATCCCAAATATGGTCTTGAACTCTTCCTCAGACAAATACGCCTAAGAAATTATCACACAAACCAGTATGTGAAGGGCGGTTCAAAATATGGAAAAAATCAGGTTGAAAATGTTGATTCATTCATGACTGACCTCTCTCCGTTTGAAATCAATTCCCTTCACGGGTATCTTGGACTTCGCCTTGAGCTGGTCATAACTGAACGTAGTTTGACTGCTGTCACTAACACTCTCATCGTCTTCTGCTTCTTCCTTTGATTCTTCATCACCCCCATTGCTTTCAAAATCTGGAGGAGCCACTTCTGACATCTTCCCTTCTGGAGAACCCTCTTCTGCATCATCTGCATGCACTCCAAGATTTTAGCTCTTCAGGGATAAGATAACTTTTTTTTATTACCGGAATTGAGCCTCAAGATTAAGTGGATTGCATCATCCTTGTTTGAATGACACGATTAAGCGAATTAATTTTGTTCAACTTTGAAACTACTATATAAAAAGAAAGGTTAATTGTAGATAACTATTGCGGATATACATCTTTTGCATATAGAACACTATTTCCACTACCTAAACTTCCAAAGAAGTGCAAAGCACTCTTTTTTGCCAAAAAAGGACGAAAATTCCCTTGACCCCAATCTCAGAAAAATAACATTTTTTTCTTTTAACGAGTCTTTTTACATCTACTCAACCGTTTTCTACATCTAATCTAAATGTTTTTTGTAGTCTTTTTTGAGACTAGGGTGAGAGCATTTTCATCATTTCCTGGCAAAAAAGAGCCATCCACAATATTTTTGAAAGTTTAGGTACCTGGATGGAAAAGTTCAAAGTTTGGGATAATTATGTGAAAAAGGAGTATGGTATGCACTAACTATCTGCAATGAACCCTAATAAGAAACAAAAAGGACAAGTTGGTTTTTGAAAATCAGACAAGAGTAGAGGATTTTTTAATGCTGGGAAGGAGAGAAACAGTATTAGTTATGGCTTTCTTACCATGTTCACTGGGGCTGCCAACAGACTTGGAAGGAGACGAATCGTGTGGGTTGTTTTTCTCAGCTGTAAGAACCTGCGAAAGGGCAGCCACTGCAGCTGCTCTTTGTGTTCCCTGACCTATGCGCGATGGCCTTGAGGGAGAACCTTTTCTGGGGACAGCTGAATTAAATGCATTGTTTAAGGCAGCTAAAGCCGATGACCTTTGAGTCGGTCCTTGATTTGACACATTGGATCTATCCAGGCTCTGAAACATAACAAAGCCATTTCATCAACTGATAAGTTTAGCTGGGAACATATTCAAACCCATCATAATCCCCATCAAGACTCCAGTTTTTTAATTTGAGGCTACTGGGATTGTATGAACAAAGATAATAAGAATGCAGCAAAGTGCATGGCAAATAGTAGTCATGCAGCCTAGAAATAAGAAAAATGTTAACAAAAGGAACAATCAGTTCAATACCTTACTGGTAGATCTCCCAGAAGATGGATTGAAGGCAGAAGATAGAGCAGCCAAAGCTGAAGCTCTCTGAGTTGGACCCCCACGACTCCCATTGGACTTATCCTGGCTCAACAAGAGCGTAGAAAATTATTCAGAAAACTTTAAATGTTTATAGAAATGGGCTTCGATGCAAAACTAGAGTGTATAGTGATACATATGCTTGCAGAACAACTATACTCACTGGATATAAAACTGTCAATTATGAAACCCTCATTAAAGAGCACAGATATGCAAATGAATCATGGAAATTAGTGAATAGAAATTGGATTGTGCATGATATAAGATTTCAAACCTACCTATTGCTCATCAAACCCTACCAACAGAACGAGCAATGACTAGTTGCATCATGGAGTACAAAGTGACCCATTAAAATAGAGTGACGAAGAAACCATGAAACAGAAATTAATAAAATATGCATAAAAATAAACTTAGCAAGACGTCTTATGAAGAAGCAACAACAGGAGTTACTAGCATATTCAGTGTGCTATAAGCCTCTTTCTGCACAATTACTATAATACGGATGCTGTAAAAAAAACAAGCTAATAAACCTAGGTTGATCAGCTTACAAGCTCTTGTAATCATAAGCATCTTGTAAATGATAAATCATAATTTCAATCACCTCAAGTGACTAATGGTTTCCTTTGATCGAAATGGAAAATCACTGACTCAATTACATGTCTTCAATTTTCCAAAAAGAAATTGCCTACGCATAAAATGGCATGTCGACAAAGACACAACATAAACTACTTGTCATCCAAAAATTTGAAAAAAGTGCCCATATCATACAGTTGATGGGAAGTGTCCCTACACTAGTGTTCAACTCACATCTTAAAAATAAAGATGTGGTTGACAGCCAGCCTTCCAAGAGTTTTAATGGTACAAACACAAACAAAAAGACAAGGGAAACAAAATCAAACAGCGTGAACATGGGAGATAAAACATGCCATTTATGGGGTATCCATAGCTATAAAATAGAGGTTATATACTCGTAGCTGATTACCACACAATTTGAACGTGAATATATTGTACAGTAACAAATAAATAGTTCATTTCACCTAAAAAGAATTTGTCCAATAAAGTCAAGTATTCACCTCTACAGTATGGCCTGTCCCAAAGAGTAATGCAACCTTCTTTTGGAATGAGTTTCCTTGAACCTGTTCACCATGAGAATTATGCTTAGGATGCATACTCAACATAATTAATCCAAAAAATCATATATTAAGATATAAGAACTCATCGGTAACAAAATAGGTGACATTTAAAGCATAGCTTTTAATGTACTGGTGAATGTTGATCCTCATGGCTTTATGCTCAGAAACCTACTCTACGCCATAGGCTAATCCTTTGGAACTTAAAAATACTACTTACACCTTGTACAATGAGTATCTGATATTTCAACTTATTTTTGTGTAATTTAACTTAATTATATAATCAAGACGCTTCCATGAATTTTGTTTGACATCCTTTTGAATCTTGTTCATGCTTAAAGTTCTCTTCTTCACTCTCAATTGCTTTAGTAACTACAGCAAGCTTGCTACTAAAGATTCGGGGTGAAATTGGGAGCTAAAATATCCACAGTCCAATTAAACCTACCACCTTTTATTGCAGCTAAATATTTCAATATATACCCACTGGATATATCATACCTGAAATGCTTTACTTAAAAACTGTGCATGATTATGCAAAACAGAAGCTAAAAACAAAGAGAAGATTCCAAATAATAAATCTGAAAGGAGAAGTTATATCATTGAGGCACATACAGTAGCTTTTGTAGAATCCCATGAAAAATATGTAGTAAAGAAGCAAGGTTCATTCCCCTCAGAGACTTTGTAAAGTGGTACACTCCGAGACAATCCCTCAAGTGATGCAGCTGTCTCTATGTATTTCTGCAAAAACAAAAAAAAACCCTTTTATAGTGAATGGAGGACAAAATAAAGAGAAAACATGAAAATAACATAATAAATAAAATGATAATACGTCAAAACATTACCCGACCAATGTCAAAAGCAGCTTGCTTTTCTTTGGTTTCTACACAATGACCAACCCAGACAAAAACTTCAGCACGTGTGTCAAGTATCAAGATATCCTCAGTCAACAGATCATCTTGAGAGAAATTGTATATCTCCTCAACCTGACAAGCACGGTATATTATTGAATGCTGAAGGTATTAAAATATAATATATCTAGTCCAAAACTCTGCATCTTTGTGTAAATATGTATTTAATGGTACAGGAATTCCAACAATATTTTCAGTCTCGGAACTCACCTGAAACTTTCCCGCTGATTGAAACGGCAAAAATGATGGCAAAGAAAAAAATACATTAGTTTTTCCACAACTTACAGAACTGAAAGATCATGCCATCAAAGATGCTATTCCCGTAAAGGAAAAAGAAAGAATAAGCATCACATGCTGAAATAACTGAATTAAAATGGCACCTCTGTTGAATGAGAATGTGAACAAGTGAGGCTCTCTGACAGTCTCTGGAGGTGCACTTTTGCTGGTATAACTTTGTTTACTACCCCCAAGGGCAAACCAAAAGGCTGAGCTTTCAGTCCCTTCTTTAGCATGTTTCAAAGTAGCTCCTGGCTGAATTAGTAACACAGAATGCTTAATTTGATAAACATATATCAGAGAATGAAACTGCAATACAACAAGCTCCATAAATGTTGCTCAGTACAGTACGAAGCAAAAGAATGTATGATCTCAGTATATTTCCAACCAAACTAACATTTGGCAGGTACCTACATGATTGAATCAGTTTATTTACTCTTGTACGCATCATTCAATATTTTAAAAATAGTACAGGAAAAGCTTGTTAAAGGTAATGATGGTATATCACATGGCAAATAAACTGGAATTCTCAAACTTATAAAAATGTCTTAAAAACACTCACCTAGATCATATCAATTTTAGCGACATAGCATATTCATAAATATTTTATAGTATTTCCCTCAAGTCAAAATACCTTCAGATATTCTGCAACTTTTGCCGCCAACTGCTGCTTCTCAAAAGAACTCTTAGTTCCATGCCATGTGAAAACTGAAGATCCAGTTTGCAGCAAGAAACACTCATTAGAGTTCAATGATGCTGGCACCTAAAACAACAGTAAACATAGATGAGCCGATAACTCCACTACATTATTACAAGGGACAACATACGGAAAAAATGGATATAACAAGAGAAGATGATACGGTGTACATATTCTGATGCTAGAGAGATATAAATCCTATCAAAGATCTCTATGTAGTACTAGTGAGCAAACACACAACAGGACCCTTGAGAAAAGAATCCTATAATATCTAGTAGACCCACCATATCAAATCCAACTCAATGTCAAATTTACATAGATCAGAGGAATTAATGAGCAGAAAACAGATTCCACATGGTAAAGCGTTATGATAATTGTTTACAAGCAAAGGACAAACTGAATGACAGGGCTTTTGCATGAATAATCCCTTCAGCAGATTAAAGTGTTCTTATTTCTATTTTGATATATTCCAAGAATAAGAATCCGCAATTAAAAACCTCAAGAGGCATAATAATTACAAAAACCCCCACACTATGTGTCAAAGACTTCATATGATAAGTATGAGGTCGCCGGTTCCAATCCCCACAATTATGGTTGATAAAAAAAACTACAAAACAACCAATATTGCCTATTATATGGTGAATTAAAGGGCATGCCTTTAAGAGTTAAGGAGGTCATTTTTTAGGTTTGACAACATGCATGTATTGGATATGAGATGAATAAGGTGTGAACCAGGTGTGAAGGTGCGAACTGAGAATGTCGCAGATACGGTTTGAAGAAATAGCATTCCAGTTTTGAGATAAATATTCTGACAAAAAATTTCTCAAACTGGGAACGCTATTTTTGCAAACTGGATTGTTATTTTTTCCCTCAAACTAAAATGCTATATTCTCAAACTAGCATGCTGTTTTTCTCAAACCATATTCGCGATTTTCTCAAACTTAATTTGAGGTTCACAGGTTCACACCGTAAGAGGGGTTCACACCTGATTGTGTCCATATATATATACACAGAAGAATACAAAAGGATATGAAATATAGAATGATTGGTATTATGTATAAAAACTGAAGGTTTCAGACAGGCAAATGTGGCAAAGTCGGGGTCTTCTATATTGAATGTATTGAAGTTTGATTGTATAGGAGAGGCTATCTGGTTTGGAAAGCTGTGGTGGCTTGTTTTTGTATGATTTATGTTAATGAATTTTTACAGTTTACCCAAAATAAAATCCTAAAAGTAAAATAATTTTATGGAACAACTGATGTAGTAAACAGAAAATAAGTACATTTAGACATATAACGAAGAAATTAGCAAAAAGACTGTAATATTGGTTGAAGCTAATTAACACCCACCGCATCAACTTGCACTGCTTTACTGTTATGAATTGCGGAGCCAGAAACCCGAATGAGTGCGACACTGTCTGGCGAGTATGTATCATCATTCACATCTTTCTCTGCCACCAAGTTTTTGTAACCAGAGCTCAAACCACCCTAAGGAAGATATCAGTCAAATAACCAGAGCTCAACTTTACATTGAGTATCATAGTAAAAGAAAATAAACTTCAGATAAATGAGAAGAGTTTGTTAACAAGCATATATAGGACACCTTAAGAATAATCATCGGTTGGAAAAGAGCAATAAATTGTGGTGGCTCTTTATCTTGAAACGCAAACCCCTGCACATATGCACATGCACATTACAGATGATGAAACCTTGTAAATGAATAAGTGTGAGATACTAAAATGTAAATAAAGAGTCACTTGCATAGCATTTTATAACAGTATATGGAAACTATCATCATTTTGCATCAAGGGGTATTTTCATTTTTCAAAATATTGGGTTCCTAGATCTGGTGAGGTCAATTTTGCCTCAAAAGTTTAGTTTCTTGGGTTACAAATATCTGTTATACTTCGAGTCCTCAACAAAATAAAAAGCGGTTAGAGCGAGGATTGGTGTGAAACTTTGACGTCTGTGTACCTAGCTTCTTACAGAAGCGAGGGAGATTTTATTTTAATTCCAGGTCCGTGTATAAGAGAATGGGGCACCCCGTCCCATTCTCTTCTTTTCAGACTTTTATGGCTTTACCCCCAGTGAAGGTTTGAAGTATTGAAGGTTATGACAATTTCCTCCCATAAATGTTTGACCAGTGCAGACCAGCTTTGTGAGAGGCAAGCATAAAGTTGCCCAGGGAGGAAGGCCTTTGGCGAAGCACACCACAAATAAAACACTGCACCAACCTGGCTAGATCCATATCGAGACATTTCAATAGATCTAAAGGAATAATTGGAGCCTAATACTACTTGCTACACGCTTTGAGGACATCACTTCTTATTTTCTTGGGTAAATTCCAGCTCGGTACCCTAAAAGTTTCATATTTCATCTTCGGTACCCTAGCACTTTTTTGTGCCACCTCAATACCCTAAACTTTCATTAATTCCATTTTAATACCCGCTGTTAACTTTCCTTTCATTTTTGGATGAAAAATAGACATGTGCCTGGCACATGACCCCAACTTTTTTTAGAATGACGAAACTACCCTTTAAATAAAACCTAACCTATTTCTATCCCTTACTCTTTGGTTCTCTCTCCTCTGCACACAGCGAACACTCACATCTCCTCTCTTCTTTCCAAATCAAACCCACATCTCCTTCCACTCCTTCAGTTCACCGAGCAACAAAATTTCATTTCTTCTTCATCCCGTGGCCACAGCCGAGGTCGAGGTCAAGCTTCCCACGACCGCCTCTTGCTCTCCAGAGAAGAAACGAGCTCGGATCCACAACCACAAGGTCGAGCATGTCGTTGTCGCCGGTGCTCGTCGAGGTTGTTTTCCCGAGCTCCACCGCCGTGAACCCAGCCGAGCTAGAACAAGATCCGGCGAGATTTTCTCTCCCGCAGTCGTGCTGCATCATCCCTAGATGTGCCCTGTCGCGGTAAGGCGCTGACGTTGTTGTTGCCGGAGAAGAAAGGACCGGATTTGTGCTCGCCGGAAAGTGTGGGAGAGATTCAAGTGATGTGGATTTGTTGCCTGATTTTGGTTGTTTATTTTAGATCTGGTTTTGGGTTTGATTTTGGGGGATCGAAGATTAATCGTGACAAGGAAGAACATAGATGATGAGATTTGTAAGGCATGAGTTTGAAATCTAAGTTCCGAGATCTACAATTATGGAGTTTTGGTTTGATGTCGAAGAATCTGGGTTTCAAAATTTTGGGTTTGGTTCCACGAAGAAGATGAACATAAACAAAAATTAAACAATTTGATAAAATTTGATTTTTTTCAATAAAATATGAATTTTTATAAATAAAATTACTTTTTTAAAACAAAACAATTTTTAAAATAAAATCTGGTTTTTAGATAAATAAAATTAAATAAAACATCATTTTAAAAAAATGAAACTTATTTTTATAAGAAAAATAAAAACTGATTTTTAAATAAAAATTAAAATTTTAAAAAGTAAAAATGATTTTTTTATAAATAAAACTGTTTTTATAAATAAAACTGTTTTTTTAAATAAAAATTGAATTTTTTAAAAAATAAACTGATTTTATAAAATTAAAATATGTTTTTATTAAAAAAACTGATTTTTATAAAATAAAAATAATTTTTGAAAATCAATGGCATATGTTTGAAAATTTGATTGTTAGTGAAGGGTATTATGGTCATTTTATCTGCTTTGGATGGAAAATCAGATAGAAAGTTAACGGTGGGTATTAAAGTGGAATAAATGAAAGTTTAGGGTACCGAGGTGACACAAAAAATTGCTAGGGTATCGGAGATGAAAAATCAAAGTTTTAGGGTACCGAGCTGGAATTTACCCTATTTTCTTCAACTGCTTGTAGTTACACAAGTTATAACAAATATTGTAGCTCCTTCCCTAGATTACAACATACCTGAGTAGGTCTGCCCTTTAGTGAGTTGAACATCTTATTAGCCAACATAGCAGCCGTCTTCTGGTCCTCCTGAACAAGATGATATAACCATGTAATGTTACATATTGCTTGAAAAGAAAACAGGAGTACATGGACATTCAAGTATCATATAGAGATCAAATATAGCAGCAGCAAGCAAGAAAAAACAATTCATAAACAATGTGAACTGTCAAACAGAAAGGGTGCACTCACAAGCATCATCAAACTCACTTATCAACGTAAGCCAGGAAGAAAATGAACTTTTGGATGGGTTAAATTACCCATGTTATTTATTTACCAGTGACCAAAGCTATCATCTATAAGAAAAGTAGAATGTATGGAAATAAAAAGGAGGGTGAAGGCAGCATGGAGAGTTAAATTACTGATAAAAGAAAATATATAAGTATAAGAGAAATATGCTTTAAATAAGAAATGGTTCAGATAAGGGGCGTAAAGGTTAGATGTCTTGACAATGATCAACAACAGAGAAATACAAAATAACATGGTTCAGGGATAGAAAAGTAAAACTGAGGAAGAAACCAAAAGTGATGCAGTCAAGGCAACGTATGAGGAAAAGTGAAAGATATACCCTGTTGATTAACAGAGTACTTTCTCCTTATTTAAAGTGGATTTCAGACAAGGTTACTCGGGATACAAATGAATAAAAGGGCACGTCATATTTTATGTTAACCAAATAATTGCAAGGAAGATAACAGGGATAACCCTTACATATACACATGTACACTACCAAATGTAGTTCCTTTTGAAAATAAAAGGCCTCCATTTATTTGCAACGTCTAGCACAATATATAGGGGAGAGAGGCCCTGCTTCTGAACTGATTATTATAATACAACAAGTGCTGAAGTTACATGCATTTTCCATGTCTTTAAGAGTCTACATAAGAGGATATGCTCATAGAACAATTAGTGAAATTATTACTAATATGAAATGGAACCCCCAAATTACCTCAACACTATCATTTCCAATCCAACAGCAGGAGAAGTAATCTTCTTTCCTATCACCTGAGTGGTAGGTATACAGTACAATGTAGCAATCTCCGCTGTAAAATTTACCAATATCCTCTTTAGGCAATGGAGTCTTCACACTGCCATCAATATACCATACCTGGAAAACAAACAATGTTTAAAATCTTCAAACATGTAAATGTAGTCACTGGAAGAAACCAAACTACAATGGCCAAATATCAACTAAACCTCCATCTTCCCCCCTCCTTCGAGTAGAGGCGGAACTTCCTCATTTGTAGGAGCACTTTTAGCCACCCCCTTGACGCCAGCACCTTGTTGCTTCAGCATAGCTAGCAGTATATAATATGACATAAGGTGTCAAGAAACTTGGTTAACAAACACCAAATTTGATTTATCACTGAGAAAGTAACCACTACCTGCTACTTTTCCTCTGCCCTCCTCAGAACCAGGTGTTGTTGACCCTAATGGCCAAGAGTCAAAATTGGCCTTAAATGAATGTGTTTCATAACCTTGAATGAGGCGGGTTATACGTGTGGATTTTGGCCTGTTTTGGCTACCAACGAACTCCTGGAGGAAATATTCAGACATGAGAATTTACATTTTCCAATAACACATAAAACATGGGTGGTGCGACACTACCTCAGCAGTTTGGCTGGCTGTTTTTCTCTCCTCCACTTGTGTTGTACGGCCAACCCAAATGAATACCTCTGCTCCACAATCCAGTAGATAACATTTGCTGTTCTCCAACAAAGATTTGGATAGATCACCTTCAACGGGTTCCACCTGTCCTTCAGTAATGCTACAGTAAACTAATTATTAGCCACTAACAGATCAGAGATATTAAATACTTCCCCTTCACATTATGTTAATCTCCGAAACAAGAAATTCAATCAGAGAACAAATATCTATGCATGCATATACTAGAAAGCAATGCAAACGAGGCCGCATGAACAAGAACAATTGAGACACCAAAAGAAACAAGCAATCAAGAGAATTATAATAGTCAATGTCAGACAAGTAAAAATTTGAATGTATTTATGCAAAAGCTGATGTGATGTTAATCTGGAAAATAATACTTTCCTTCTACTCAACATATACCAAGATAAGTAGATCATATAATTTCATATTGGATAGTCGGCAGCATATTTGCCGGAAGAAAAAGGCGACAAAAATTAACAAAAAGCACTCAAATCCAAACCTAAACCTGCCAAGGAAAA
>JAYMSV010002070.1:0-11636 GCA_036897745.1 Erodium moschatum
CATGATTCGATTATTGTTTCCACTACTTATTTGTTTCATGGATATTTGAGTGTGTTATTTCCTAGTGTCTCGGATAACTATTTCATACATATTGGGTATGTAATATGAGTTTTAGCGTTTCTACTGATATCTAAGTGTGTTTGAAATAAACTAGTTGGTTTTGGAAATGCCCAAGTTGATTTTGCAGGTTTATATGTAGGACAAAAACAGAAACCTCAGGAACGCAGCCCATAAGTAAACAGCCATAAGACAGACAAAGCTCGAGACTACACCTCGTACTACTTCAAAAGTCTCACTTCGTTGGATCCATGGATGTCACTTTAGGGGAGCTCTGAAGAGGTCTTTCGAAAGCTAGATGTATATTGCAACGAGGTTCCTAATCTCACCGGTGTCACTTGATCGCTATGGGATTAACCCGAGGCATTGCCTAAGAATACCATACCGATCGTGTTGAAATTCCTATCGAAACCAATACCTATCTAGGATTCCATAGCTCCAACATTTGGGAGCTACAAGGTTGTATGTATTCATCATATAGAAATATATAGGCTCCCAACTGAAGGCAAAGCCATCTCCAAATAAACAATGTTACTTTCTATCATTGCATTGAAATATGTCTCTTCCAGAATTTGAGTAAAACTATCATATATAACACCCACAAGCCATGAAAAATTATCGAACAAATCAAGGGTTCAAGTCAAGTAGTTGGGGCTTACAACAGCAGTGCACAATCTGACAATAACAAGAAATGAATCGATCTCAAATTCGGCTCAGAAATTTTGGTTCAAAAGTAAGTATAGTCGAGTCATAATCCGCAAACCAGATAGCATATTGTGGCTCAAAATTAGAACTTGCAGAGATATGACACAAAAAAAAATGGCAATTATCAGTCTGTGAGTTCCCTTTTCATGCAAACACAAGTACCGAACAAAAATGGTAATGCAATTCCAACTAACTGAACACTCATCAAGGGACAAAATTTATCGTTAAGAACTCGGAGGCGAAATCTAAGAATGAAAACATCTTTTACACAATCATAAATTGATCAGTTTTAAGAGTACACTAGGAAGTAAATTACTACAAAGGGAGCAAGAAAAATCACCAGAGTTTGATCCTGCTGTATATGAGCTCATTCAGCCGCAAGACTTCTCTTCTTTGTCTTACCCTTTCCCTTCGTTGCCACATTCTTCGAATCCCCGTTGCTACTCTTTTTTATCTCCTTCAACCCACCTTTCTTTGCCTTCTTCGATAAAGCCTCTTTATCTTGTTTCCTCTTCTTACCACCACTAGCCATTTTATCGCCCATTTCTAAATCACCATCGTCGTTATCATCATCCAATTCCTCTTTCTTTGCTTTGACATTATCTTTCTTCCCTTTTGCTGACTTCTTCAGCAAAGCCTCGACATTCTCCTTCTTAATCTTCCCTTTACCGTCCTTCTTCCTCTTCTTGCCACCACTGCCCGTTTCATCACTCTCTTTATTCTCTCCATCGCCCATTTCAAGATCACCATTATCATCATCATCTAGCACCTCACCGACACTATCCATGTACTTAACCTCATGAATTCTCCCCTTCTTTGATGCCTTCTTCTTCTTCTCATTCGACCCCTTACCCTTTGCAGCCACCTCTTCCTCCTCTCCCACCTCCACTTCCTCCACCGCTCTCAACCCATCAATCTTCAACTTCACCTCAGGCACCGCCTGATACACCGGCAGAGCCAAGCTCTCCGACAATTTCAAATGAAAAGACCTCACATTTCCCCATTTCTTCGGCACAACCTCAGCCACTCCTTCAATCGCAGCCATCACATTCTCCACAACCTCCTCACTCTCCATCGACAACCTCCCAACTCTCAGAACACTACAAGTCCCCGTCTTTAGAAACAACATTGCAGACCCACAAGCCCTCTCAATCTGCTCCTTCCAATTCTTATGATTCAAATCAACCGGCACCGGGACCTTCTTCTTCTTAAAGAAATGCTTCCCCAAAAGCTTCGGCAGCAAGGGGATGATCCTCTTGTCAGCAAAAAACATATCATACGAATCAGCTAGCTTCCTCTTAGCTTCAAACGGCCTGTAATCGGACCTCAGCTTGGTCAGCTTGATGACCTTCGAGACCGGTATGCTCTCGGATTTGATCTTCTTCTTCGCGTCCCCTTTGCTCAGACCCGATTTGAGCCTGTCGTCCATGATCAAGCAGAGCTCGGTGGAATCGGCGGCGTGGATTGGGTGCGGGAGGGGGATTTTGAAGGGATTGGTGCGACCCTTCGGAGGGATCGTTTTTAGGGTTAGGATTAGGTAGATGAACTCGTCTTCTTCGAGGAGCTGTGGCTTCTCGGACTCGGATTTGGTCTCTCTCCAGCTCAATAGCGCCTTCACGGCTTTCTCGACTCCCTCGCGGCTCCCTATGGTGGCTGAGGACGACGGAGGTGGAGATGGGTCGGTCATCGCCGCCATGGAAGGTCGAGAGGGAAGTAAAGTTTTGTGCTTTAGGGTTTTAGGAGAAATGGGGAAGAAGACAGTGTTGCAGAGTTAGGGTTTACTGAAGAAGTATTGTAGTTGACGACTTGAAAGATGTTATTGGGCTTTGCCTTGGGCTTCCAAGGTGGGCCCCCATAATTGTTTGAATATTTCATATAATTAAAATCATAAATTCGATTATTATTTATGTAAGATAATTATATTTACATTTTATTTTGATAAAATTAGATGAATACCGTCAATTTTATCGATATGTGTTACTTATATCGGGTTGGGCTGTATGACTGAAAAATGTGTACTATAAACAAGAACATTTAAAAGATGGGTCAATTCGACTATCGTTTTTTTTATTATTTCGAGAGATAGTAGCACGGTTGATCAAATCATGGACATAATGATCCAACGGTCGATAATTTCTTAATATGTTGTTAATGTCATCTTGGTATGTTAAATCCATACCGTTAAAACCCGACTCACCTGAAAATTTAAACTAAATCGATATATCTGCTTAAAAACTCAAACTTATAGGTAGATGTGACACTACAGAAGAGAATAAAATTACCATTTCATTTTGACACCAATGTTAGTAAAGATTTTCCCATACAAATCCTGAGGTTTTATACATAGAAGAAAAAAAAAAGAAGCAAACAATCCTAGCTCAGTTATTTCTTTCTGCACAACAAGTCGCTATATAGATCCTTCGTGTTCGATCAAAATACTCGTTCACCTGGCGATTTCTTCGCTAATACATCCTCGTCATGCCGTACTGAACCGTCCCGACCTTCCTATGACCGGAAGTATTCGCCGCAGCAGCTCCCATCCCGTTATAGTGAACCTTCGTTTGCAACGAGTTTGCGTCGATGGCAATCCGATCGTCCGTCACTCCTGCCCGTGTCATGAAAAACGGGTTGTTGTCGATGTTGATGGCTATATCGGGCCCTACTTTCGCTGACATGGCACAGTGGGCGGCGGGCAAGTGCCCTTCGGCCTCCCCTATGGATCTCTCCAGCTTCCCTGAGCTTGTCCTGCGGTAAGAGTATGCCGGAGGTGCGGCCTGTGGAGGGAGGACGTTACTCCTCACAAATGTCCTAGGCTCGTACGCATCTTTCATGATATTTCCGTTCTCGTAGGGCCCAACGACTTTTCCTGGTTTTGCTGATGAAGGGAAATTGTTAGCTATGGAACATGTTTATGTGGAATGATGAGGAACACTGGAATGTAACTCACCCGTTGAGATTCTTTGTTGAGTCTGCAGATTTCTCGATAGATTCATGGGCACACCTGGATCCCGGGAATTCTTAGTGTATGTCTCGATATTTGGTTGGTCTTTAGGTGGGACGGTGTTGGAATGGACTACAGAAGACCTGCATAGATAATACATATGACTCTTAGCGTAACATCAAGCAATTAAGTCCTGAAATTTTTCAATATGTAGGGTTTTCTCTGACTAATTTAGATCAGGCACGTACAATGAGGAAACACACTAATAACGGGTTGTAAGATGATGAGAACATATTTCAAGGGGACGTGATGAGAACGTATTTCAATCGAATGGGGAAATGCACTTACAATGGGAAGTAAGATGATAAGAACATATCTCAAGCGAACAAGAAAATGCACTTTTAACTGGAAGTAAGATGATTAAGAACATATTCCAAGTGAATGCGAGAGAACATACTTCAAGTGAGCGGGTAGATGCACTTATAAGAGAACATACTTCAAGTGAGCGGGTAGATGCACTTATAACGAGAGGTAAGATGATAAGAACATATTTCAACTGAAAGTGATATGAACATATTTCAACTGAAAGTGATAAGAACACATTTCAAGTGAATGTGATACTAACATATTTCAAGTGAACGAGTAAATGCACTAATAACCAGACGTAAGATGATAAGAACATATTTTCAAGTGAAAGAGGAAATGCAATTGTAGCGAGAAGTAAGATGATAAGAACGTATTTCAAGTGAACGAGTAAATGCACTTATAACAGGAAGTAAGATAAGAACATATTTCAAGCGAACAAGGACGCACATACCGAGGAAGAGATACATGCTTTCTTTCAAGTGGAATCACGGGCCCACTTTTCCCACCGTTCTCCTCGAGATGAGCGAATTGCTTTCTGAACTGATCAACGGCACTGTCCATAACATTCCCGTCAAAAAAACGAAAAGAATAAACAATCTCAGTTGAGAGTAACAGTAATATAGGGATGGATTGGTGGTTTGTGGTTTCCTTCCCGGTACCCACGCCACTTTTTTGATGCATTATTTATTTTTCTGATCAACGGCACTGCCCATAACATTCCCGTCAAAAAAACAAAAAGAATAAACAATCTCAGTTGAGAGTAACAGTAATGTAGGGATGGATTGGTGGTTTGTGGTTTCCTTCCCGGTACCCACGCCATTTTTTTGATGCATTATTTATTTTCTAATAAAAAAAAAGGAGTAACAGTAATATAGGGATGAAAAAATTACCTTGGATAGAGAAAGTTAGTCCTCTCGGTTCCGTTCAAATAGTCTTTCAGAAGCTGAGGATGATATTCTAGAATCTCCCGGAAGATCAACTCACGTATGTCGTCTTTCGTAACCCGTCGCCTTTCAAACTCAAACTCCATTTTCGTAATAGGCTGACACGAAGGTTCTCTCTCAACCTTCGCCAAACCCTTGAAGTAAGGATCAGCTAGCGCCTACGACACATAACAAACCAAAATATATACTGAAGCAGTGTAATTTATTAAAGGAGGAACTTTGATAATTGCACAATTTGCAATTATCAAACCCTTGATTAAATTGGAGCTTAGCGTGAAAAGGGTCTTTAATAAAGTACCTCCTCAGCCGTTGGTCGATCCTTTGGGTCGAAAGCGAGTAATCTTTCCAATAAGCGAAGAGATAGAGGATCGGCATTTGGGAATTTATGTGCGAAAGAAACGGGTTGTTTTTTCCTCATGCTTGTTAAATATCTCCTCGCCTTTTCATTTCGAACCTATGGGAATTATATAGAATATGGATAAATGCGAACTTCAAGATTTGGAGATACGATAAAACTTTTTACGCAAGAACTCGATCGATTACTTACCCGGGAAATTGTGTCTAACGAAGGTGTGCCTAGCAGATCGGTCATCAGATCGAGCTGGTGAACAACGTTCTTCCCGGGGAATAGTGGTTTTCCTGTTAAGACTTCGGCAAAGATACAACCTATACTCCATATATCTATTGCGGGTGTATACTGCGACAGAAGATATTACAAATTACACATGGTAAAGTGAAAGAACACATGTGAAATGGATACTACAAAAGGGGTCAATTGCACATTACTACCTTTATGAATTGACCACAAACACATGACCACCCTGATGAATGCTCATATGTCACCATCTTAAAATAGACAGGAACCATCAAAAAAATCATTTTTTTGTTCGTCACAAGACTTACATGTGAGTATAAAGTTAGAATATCCTTCACGCTTTACTCTTCAGATTTCAATTTGATTCCGTTCTCGAAATCCTCCGCGGAGTCACATTGAAATCGGAAGATTAACGGACAGAAACGAGTAGTACTGGGATACTATAAAATTTCAAACTCACGTGACAAAAGAAATCAAAAAAATTGATGTTTCCCGTCTGTTTCGTAAGATAGTGACACGTAAAAGTTCATTGGGGTGGTCATGTGTTTGTGGCCAATTCATAAAGGTAGTTATGTGCAATTAATTCTACAAAAAAAATAGTAAGAGGAGTGAAGGCATATGTAAGGCAATACCTTAGAGTAAAACGATCCACAAAGCTCTGGAGCTCTGTACCATCGAGTAGCAACATAGTCCTATTATAGTAGGATCAAAGATAGCAAAAGTTAAATAGATGAAGAAAAGGAAGTAAAGGACATAATTTTTTCATGAAGCAATAAACCAGTTGAACACAACAACAAAAAAACATACCGTCCAAAATACAGTTGTAGGTGTATCGTTGAATGCAACTCTTGCTAACCCAAAATCACAGATTTTAAGTTTACAAT
The DNA here is from genome assembly GCA_036897745.1 of Erodium moschatum. Taxonomy (NCBI): domain Eukaryota; kingdom Viridiplantae; phylum Streptophyta; class Magnoliopsida; order Geraniales; family Geraniaceae; genus Erodium; species Erodium moschatum. The sequence continues at coordinate 6,493 of JAYMSV010002070.1, forward strand.
TTGCATTTGCTAATATGTTCTTCGGTTTTAAATCTCGATGGTACACATTTGCTGCAGAAAAATAGCCAAAGCATCAGATATATTCCACATTAAATTCCAAGAAACATCACGACACTATGCATAAGTTTTCCAGAACCTTAACCTAATGTCACAAGTTGGTATTTGTATCAAAATTGCTATGGAAAAAAGAGAAAAAAAAAACAAGAAATTTAGCACATTGAGCCTAAAGTTCTGTTTGACAAGAGAGAAAGTAACGGAAAACAAGAGTTCTAGAAACAATGCATGACAAAATTTGGGGGATCGAACAGAAAATGAATCTCAACAAGCAAACATAAAAGCAATTAGTATAGTAATCAGGGAACAGATTGAATTTGAATTGAATTTAATCCAATTACAATAGACATTGTGATCAAGAGGGATCTGGGAAATGACAGAATAAATGCATTTTCCGGGAAACATTTCGAACTGTCCGAGAAAATTACACTAGCACATTGAGCCTAAAGTTATGCTTGGCAGGAGAGCAAGTAACGGAAAACAGAGTTCTAAGAACAATGCATAGCAAAACTTGGGGGATCGAATAGAATAAATCTCAATAATCAAACATACAATTAATTAGGATAGTAATTAGGGAAGGGGTGAACTGAATCTAGGGATAAGTGTAAAAGAAGTACCCTGAGGTATTCATTTTATGCAACTTCTGCCCTCTATTTTGATAATTGCAAAAAAAAGTACCCTGTATTTTTGTTGTAATTTGTACAAAAATGACGATTGTATTAGTACAGTACAAAGAGTTAGAAATTTAAGGACTATGAAAATTTGGATTCTTTGCTCTTTTTAAATTTTAATTTTCAAGGGTGAAATCATCATTTTGAAACAATTTTATACGAAGTGCAACAGAATGACAAGTTCAGGGCACTTTTTGTGATTATCAAAGAGTGTTAGAAGTTGTAAAAAGTAAATACCTCAAGGTACTTTTTTGCACTTATTCCTTGAATTGTTGAATCTAATCTAATTGAAATGTGATCAAGATGGTTCTAGGAGAAATTATTACGTGACCGAGTAACTCGTACCTGTATGAATATACTTCAAAGCACGAAGAAGCTGGTAAAGGAAAAACTGGTAATGTTCGCGAGTCAAGTCGTCGTTAGCTTTGATGACTTGGTGAAGATCGGACTCCATGAGTTCAAACACAACGTAAATATCTTTGAACTCCCTCCTTGAAGGAGGAAGCATAATGTGTTTAATTTCAACAATGTCGGGATGTCGTAGAAGCCTAAGCAACTTTATTTCACGAAGAATCCGAGCAGCATCAGATATATGTTCGAATATATCGTGTATTTTCTTTATTGCCACTTTCTCCCCGGTATGAGTGTCGATAGCGGAGCAAACAACTCCATAGCTTCCTTTTCCAATGACTTCTTGAATCTTGTACCTATTTGCATCACCATATTCGGAGAAGAAGTCCACTTCTGTTGTGTTCTGAAGCAGATACAGAAACCACATCAGAATATATATAAGCTTCAGAAACATGATATGTTCAAAACTAAAGCTCCTTCAAAAAAATTATGACGCTTATGGAGCTATTACAGGGATAATTGCAGAAAAATAGCCTGAGGTGTTCATTTGTTACAACTTGTAGCCCCCTTCCTTGATAATTACAAAAAAGCACCCTGGACTTGTTTTTTTGTTGCAATTTGTATAAAATGACGATTTTACCCTGATAATTTAGATTTAAAAAATAATAAGTAAAAAACAAAACAAAAAATCCATATCCCTTAATTGTCTTCCCCTTTGTATCATACAAAGAGTAAGAAATTTAAGTGATATGAATATATGGGTTTTTTGTTCTTTAATTATTACTATTTTTAAACATTAAATTCCCAAGGGTAAAATCATCGTTTTGAAACAAATGCTAATAGGACTATAAGTATATCAAACGTTTAAATCTCTGAAGAAGGGCAATTATGAAGAGAAGAGAGAGAATAAAAATACATTCATACATATATATATATGAAGTGTGAACTTAAAAATGCTAATAAGACTACCAATATATCTGATACACAAACAGATGTGCCATAATAACAAGATAATCACGGTTGATGCAATTCATAAAAAATAAAAATAAAACTAGCTTCCACTAAGATCAAGGTTATGGTCTCGATCCAAAAACAATATTTTTTTTACATTCCCTGATGCTTGTATGTTTTATATTAATTTATATGATCAAAATAGAGATTAATAGGAGTTGGTGGGAAATCAAATTATTTATCCTTCTAGACTATTTGAGACCAATATTTTCTTCTGCTGCATAAGTCAAGGCGAAACATTAAGCTTCAGAAAAATGCCAAAAAAAAGTTCACCAAACACCTCAAATTCGATGCACATGGATCGAATACTCAAATCCACAACTAGAAATCGAAGAAAAACATGGATCAAAGGGAAAAAAGACATTTGGAATTTGAAATAGATAGAATCGATTCGAGGAGTAGAATATATATAAAAGCAGCACCAAACTAAATGGCATGAACTACGAAGCACCATGCCAATAGCAATACAGAATAAGAATGAAAACCCCACTTCTTAAAAGTAATTCACAATCAATATCATACCATCATCCACTGTACCATCAACAACTCCATCAAAGAGAAATTTCACATTCTGAAAGCGAAGAAAAACATGGATCAAAGGGGAAAAAAGACATTTGGAATTCGAATTAGATCGAATCAATTTGGGGAGTAGAATATACGAAAGCGGCACGAAACTAGATGGCATGAATCACCATGACATGTATTATATACTTCTTAAAACTTAAAATTAAATCCCAGTCAATATTTTACCATCAACAACTCCATCAAAGAGCAACTTCACATTCTCAGCTAATTCACATCAATAAGATACACCAAACTTCCTAACATTCACAGGTCAATTTGAACGAAGATCATGAGTTTCTTCACACGGACTCAAACTCAAACACACAATCCAATTTCATTTCACAACCATTACATCCAAAAGGGCATCCAAAAACATTGGAAAAGAAACTAAGAACCATACCTTCTTCCTCTGATCTTGCTGCATTCTCTTAAAATCCTCGGAATTTCCGCAACCCTTCAATAAACCCACCTCACCAGCTGAGAGATCGAACAAAACCCACAAAATTTTCCCGGGAAACAAACAAAATTCAAGGGAAAATCAGCCGCATTTGCCCCATCTACCCCTGCTCCGAATCACAAGCTCACACAGAATGCAAGGCAAATCCCACATACACAACTCCTCCTCCGCCTCCTCTAGCTCACCGGAACCACCGCCGACGGCAGCTACCACCTTAAAAACGCGGCGGCAGGACCCAAACCCGGCGCTCGGAGATGCAGCTCCACCTGCCCTCGCAAATCTTCTTCACCTCCCACAAAGGGTACAGATCCAAATACCCAATAAACCCAATCACCCAAGCGAGGTCAGAGTATAGTTCACACAGCAGAGGAGCAAGATCTGAACACCGACAGCGCCAGAGATGGAGAAGGAGGAGAGAGAGATACAGAGAGCTTTCTGTGGCTTAAATCTAGGGATATAAAGTTGTTACCTTTATTTTTATTTTTCCTATATGTATTCGTATACGGAAGTGCCAAATGTGTAGCTTCTCTCGGTTCGGGGGCATTTTCGGTATTATGGAATTACACGGGGCGGGCGCCTAGAGGTTGGGGGAGGGGTTGGTGGGACCGTGTTGATTGTTTGGATGCACATCATGATCATGATTATCATAGTGTCATGCAATATAGGGTGAAGGTCTATACTATATAGCAAATGGGTGCTCCTACTAGATTGTGCATTTGCATAAGTTTTAAATTTACTAATTTTGGTCTCCAAAGTATTTAATTTCTCTGATTCTCTTGTGATTTTGAGTTGATTCATTTAATTTCAGATAATCCTAGTAAAAAAAACACATTAATTTTATTTAGTTGACGAGTGTAGCGTTATAATCGATACACTAATATCGGTGGATCTTGAATATTCTTTTGTCCGATAGTATAAAAATTTATTAGTCGTATTCGATTGAACGAAGATCATAGATTAAAATACACAATATAATTAAATAGATATGATATATTGAATCAAATGCATCATTGCGATGCATTTACTCGCACGGATGATTCTATAATATTTGTTATCAGGAATATATAATCTAGTTTTGCTCATCCCGATCAATAGAACAGTTTGCAAACATAATTATTGTAGAATTGAATCTATATAGTGAAAATAAATGTATTTTAGATGGTAAAATAATGATACAACAATACCATGGTGAATCATCTTGGTATTGTTGTACCATTATTTTTCTATCTCGATTTTAGAATAATTATTTAAAAATTCATCATGAGGGACCTGTATTATTTGATTTACTTTTGAATGTCTGTATATCTGATCCAATCCATTAAAAATCGACTACCAATCAGTGTTAATATCGTGAAAACTGGTCCGGTAAATGGTCATTGACATCGATGTCAGTGTTTTAAACCTCATACCCATCGATTAATCGACGGATGATCGACTCTAACAATAATCTGTAATTTTCAGGATGCCACTATAATTTACATCTTATTGCAAAATAAGTACAAAAAAAAAAACCATTAACATAATGTGAATCAAAGTGGTCGGTAATGGATAAGCAACCCACACCTTCCAATTAGGACACTTTATCAAACAAACAATTGACTTAGCCGTAACTAATATATTCGTAAATGGTAGAAGATCTTTTTGTAATAAATATGTCCATTTTTAGGACATTGATAGATGTGAATGCTTTAAATACATGAACCAACCCTCAAGCAACACCATTGTCTACTTGATGTTACGGTAGGTATCATCCAAAGATATTTTTAACTAAACTGGGGAATAATTCCTCTTTTAACACTTAAACATTACAAGCTGTTAAAAACGGGAGAGCTTCGAAAGAAAACTTTAGCCGCCGTCAAGGTTTTCTTCATCGTCTTCGTCATCGATCAAGGTCTATCGAGTCTGAGACATTGTAGTTGAGCTTCAAGCGTTGTTCCGAATCAATCTCCATAGTTTTTGTTTTGAGCAATGGAATTTGAAAGTTTTTTGGAGTGTAAAATGACCATGTTCATGGCGTGGTATTGCCGAGGTGTGGG
>JAYMSV010002071.1:0-11633 GCA_036897745.1 Erodium moschatum
ACCGCTTATGCAGCTCAACAGTTGGCCGGGTATTATGGGGTTTATTTGATCTTAATCAGGTTTTTGGTTAGTTGGTTTTGTTCTCTTGATTGGTTAGGTTGGTCTGGACTTTTAGGATTTATTTTATGTTTTTTGGAATTGTTAGTGATGAGAGTTCCTAAGTTTGGTCTACGATGTAAAGTATGCGTCTTCAATGGGTCCACGAGAGCAGGACTGACTACGGTTAGCCAGGACACATTCTGGACCCCAGGATTTTTAATCCTACCTTGTAATGTTACTATTTCGTTACAGTAATAGAACCCCGCACTCGTTTCAAAAAAAAAAAATTTATATCACAAACCATGATTATACAATATAACTCACCCCTTTCCTTCGTAAAATAACCAAATTAAATTTATCAAAAAGAAAATTAAATCGTAGGAATGAAATCATTATTACTATAATTATTATGATTGTAAAGTAAAAATGAAACCCGTAAGAAAGCCGATAGCGCCACGTGTGGTGCTAACTGGCATAATCGCATATTGGAAATGGACACAACACAACCCTCGCACTCTCTCCTCTTCTCCATCTTCCTTGTTTCTCTCCTTCTCTTCCAATGGGGGTCCTCCTCCTTCCCTCACCTTCCCTCCCAATTTGACCTCTTTCTTTCCTTTTCGTTTCTACCCGCCAAGGAAGGACCTATCTGTTTCGGTCCCTCATTTGCTCACACAATCATTCAGATACTTATCGTTTGGGATTTTCCTGGGGTTTCTGCAATTGGGTTTTCACGATCCCGTCTCTTTTCTGAGCATTTACTGATTTCCCATTTCAGGTATTTGTTATCGATCGCTCTCGTCTTCAGAATTTGGTATTTATTTCGATGTTCTCGATTCGTATTTGCCTATTCATTTCAGAAATAAGTGGCTTTGAATATCTATTCGAAATGGATTGATTGTTTTGTATATCGTCTTAAGATATATTTGGGGTTAATTGGATGGAGGAGGCTTGTGTCATGTGATTGTTGTTTGATTCAATTCATGACCTGGTGTGGAGTGCTGGAAAATCTGATACGCTTTTTTGGTGTTTCAACGCTGTATCGATCAATATGGTTCTTTGATAATGATGGAGGTGTTTGTGGGTTCTATTGTGTGAAATTTATGGACCCATATGGTATGACCCATACTCATGTGCAATAAAGGAATCGAATGCTTGATTCAGTCACAGGACCCAGTTGATCCCTGCCAGAATTATCAGGCTGTGTACTTGATGGATAGCCCTGTTTCTACTACTTGGACCCCAGGCATTGGTTCGGGCATGGGCAAAGACATGGCGCGCATGAAATTTTTGTGTAGTTTTCTAGGGAACATAATGCCTCGTCCACAGGATGGGAAGCTTAGGTATGTGGGTGGAGAGACCAGAATTGTGAGCTTGCCTAGAGATATTTCTTACGTGGAGTTGATGCAGAGGATGAGGGAGCTCTATGAAGAGGCTGCTGTGTTGAAGTACCAGCAACCGGATGAGGATCTTGATGCTCTTGTGTCGGTGGTGAATGATGATGATGTGACTAACATGATGGAGGAGTACGAGAAGTTGGGCTCGGGTGATGGCTTCACAAGACTCAGAATTTTTTTGTTTTTACATCCAGACCATGACGGTTCCTCCCACTATGTTGATGGAGATGACACTGAGAGGAGGTATGTGGATGCTCTGAATAACATGAATGATGCTTCTGATTACATGAGCCTGCCACAACCTGATTTCCAGGGGATGAGCCCAATTGATGATTTGCACGCCACAGAACAGTTTGTTAACATGCACAACTTGAATATTCATCCTCTAATGGAATCAAGCCAGCTCCAGCAACTAGCTTCTCAGAGGTATGGTGAAATGGAGAGTCCTTGGAGCCCTGAATATTATTCTCCAAGGCACCATGGGCACCTTGATCCTAGGTCGTTATCAGATTTTCCATCTTCCCCTTCTGGTCGGTTCCATATGCCATTTGGGGACTTACAGGATAAAATGCCTGAAGAGTATGCCCGGCAACATTTGAGTCATCAAGCCATTCCCGCCTATGATCACCAGCCACACTTTCCAGATAATGCAGTATGGTTACCTCCTGGGGCTATAATTGGTGATAAGTCGGGTTTTCCTGGTAACATACTTCATAATTCCAATGCTTTTGAAGGGAATAATATCTCTGAACATTGCCGGGTAAGTTATCCAAGAAATCAATCACACTTGGAGCAACCTAACATTGATAATGGGCTTCCCCTTTTTGCTAATTCTTGTAATGAGTGCCGACCACATAGGGAAAGTTTCTTGCCCAATGCGGATAACATTTACCCCAAAGAGCAGAATGATCCCCGGGCTGTTTACAGTGAAACTCCAAATCATGAAAGAGCGTGGCTTCTGCAGCATCAATTGAACCCCCGGATTGAGGAGTCAAGAGTGCATGTCTCTGGATCTGGAAGGCTAAATGATCATTACATAGTAGATGGTCAGGGCATGAACTTCCCTCCTGGGCAGGGAAATATAATGGATGCTCATCAGATGCCCTCGAATTATGTTCACCATCGAGCTGGGCCTGAGTTGGGTACTGAAGTGTATCATGATCAAGTTATGCCTGCTGGACCCCACATGCATATTCCTCCTGAAGAGCATGGAGTCAGGTATGGGAATGTGCCTTATGCTTATGGAACAGAAAACCCTTACCATGCATCACATAGGCATGTTCCTGGACATGTTCTGTGGAGAAATTTTCAGAGCCCCGTGCATGGTTCTTCCTCTTATGGAACAGCCCCTGCAGCTCAACAGCTTAATGGTGCAGGTAGTCCTAGATTTTTCATTGGAGAAGATAGCCAAAATTCTTTGAATGAGTCACCACAAAAAATAATGGGTTTTGATGTGGAAACCACCCCAGAATATTCTTATGGTTCGAAGTTAAACCCAAACACTGTTACACAGGATATCCAAAACCCGTATTCTCCTGATTCCGTGCAATCTCAACATGATAGGATAGATATTGCCACAACGATTGCACCTGTGGAGCTACCAGATTCTTCTTCAACTTTAACTCATGATAAGTTGGTTTCTGCCACTACTTTGGGTCACAATCCCGAATCAGTAAACTGTACCAATGTTACTGAAGCAGCAAATATAGAGACAAAAAATAGTATTGGAGGACAAATAGAAAAACATCATGAAGATAATGCTGCGATCTCTACTTTGCAGATCATTCCTTATCCAGATAACGAGATTACTATTACAGATAAAAGAGATGGGGTTGCATCCCTCGGGTCTGTTAGTTCACCAACATCGGTTGAAGGGAAAGGTAATATGGTCAAACCAGGTGAAAGGGATCTTCATGCTGCCTTGGGTGGTTTAAAGCAAACAGTTTATAATTTGATACCAGAGCTAAGCGCTTCCATGAAGAAGGTAGCATTAGAAGGAAGTGAGGAGGTGAAGACAGCAGGTGAAGGAACCAAGTCGGTGGAAAAAGAAACAACAGCAAATGAGTTAGAGTCAGTGGTGAGTTTTTAGCAGACTTTCTTCGTTGGAAGATCATTATATGTTATACTAATATACCATGATTTCTTTGTAAAATCGGGTTTCCCGGCAGAATGCTAATGGAGATTGCATAGTGGATTCTGAAAATGATCATCTAGATACATCTAAAATCGAGCCAACAAAGGCCGAAGCAGAAGCTATTGCTAGGGGATTACAGGTTCTGCTCTGCAGTTTCAATTCACACAGCTTCATTAATTGCTGTTATGGGTGTTTTATTCGCATTTGTTCAATGTATCGTCCTTGTTATTTCCATTTTCCATATGTTTCCTTCTTTTTGGTTCTAATTGAACTATCGCTCTCAATTCAGACAATAAGAAATGATGATTTGGAGGAGATCCGAGAATTAGGTTCTGGAACATATGGAGCTGTTTATCATGGGAAATGGAGGGGTTCTGATGTTGCAATAAAGAGAATTAAAGCCAGTTGCTTTTCAGGGAGACCGTCAGATAGGGAACGTTTGGTAGTATTTTTATACCCTCTCCTCTTTGTTTCATACAGTTGCCTTAAAATCATAGCAGTTTTTTTTGCACTATAGTTCTTAAGGCTAACAAAAGTGTATTGTTGGTTCCATTATTGAAATTGATTTACTTATACTATTAAATGAGCGTAAGAGAATGGCATGAGATTTTCTTTTCTTTTGAATTTTATCATTCCAATCACAAGTCTAAGAATAGGTGAAAGGAAAATGGAGATTCTCTTCATTCTAACATGACACATGAGGCTAGAATTACCTACATAAATGATAATGGACGTCCCTCTAGGCATATGCTTAATTTGTTCGGTTGGACTAGGTCTTTGGGCTTCTGCAGATTGGAAGTCTGCTGCTCCGCATAAGTTTCAAATAATTTCTTGGTTTTTCCCTCTCAAGGTTATCACCACTAGATCTTTTTTAGTGGTAAGAGGTTTCCCAATCCCTATGGGTCTTTGGATGTGTCCTATGTGTGGCAGACACAATAAGGATGCCTCTCACCTTCTCATCACTTATAGATGGGTTTGGCAAGTGTGGTCCTTGATCCTGCATTGGTGGGGGCATACCTCAGTTCTCCCTTCGTCTCCTGTCTTGTTCATCTCTTCTTGGTCATCTATCTGTGAGGTGTGTCGGCTACGTAAAATTTGGTCTTGTTTCACTCTTTAGGATTTGTGGTTTCTTTGGCTGCCTCGGAATGCTAGGATCTTTTGGGACACTTAGTCCCTGATTCGAGTATCATTTCGCGGAGGATTCAGTTCGTTGTGCTTACGTTGCTTTAGCCGGAAGGGCGCTCTCTGACTCCTAATTCATGGATGACGTCGCCTATTGTTGCCCTTTTCCAGCTTTCTTGTTTCTCTCTCTTCTCAGATTGTGGTGTCTTGTCCCTTCTATTCTTCTTTTTGTCGGGACTTGTGAGTACTTGTCCAAGAGTCACTTTTAGGGCTGCTCTACTTCCTACCAAGTAGTAGAAGGGTGCATTCTGCTCAAGACTCTTTGAAGGAAGAAGATTCACCTTATGTGGTCTCGTGGTTCAGTTCACTAGTTTGGCGTCTCGAGTTTTGGGCGGGTTCATTCACTAGTTCTGGGCAGTGCAGTTGTTTCTTTGCACATCTTAGCTATCATATGCTTGAGTTTATACCTCTACATATTATTGTGTTGAGAGTCGAGACAAATACATAGCTCCAATTCCAGTCATTGGTACAGGGTTATAGTATCCCGTAGCAAGCTGGTAACAACAAATTGATGGTGCTTTAATGCGACTTTAGCACATTAATTAAAATGATGTAAGGTTATGCTTAATTTGTGTAGCAGTTCACTAATTCATGATCAGACCATAAGCAAGTAATGTATGCCTTATAAATTGGATGTGTTATATGGCAGAAATGTAACTTTGAGTCCGATGTGTTTCTCTTTGTATTGATGGAATGAAGAGCTTTACTTAAGAGTCGGTGATATTTATACAGCATTCCTATATATTTATTACCAGGACACAGGGTCTTGCTACATATATTTGTCCTATGGTTGAATGTTAATTCATTATGACTTCAATTTCACCAGATATTGCATTAGTGAATTATCATATACATTGAAAATTCTCAAAGGAGTAACTTTGCAGCAACACAGAATGATGTCGATCAGAGATCGTTCTGTATGTTGCACACCATCTCTTACTGTGTGAATTCTTTACGTAGATTGCTGATTTCTGGAAAGAAGCTCTGATGCTGAGTTCATTACATCATCCAAATGTTGTCTCTTTCTATGGTATTGTTCGAGATGGTCCTGATGGATCTCTAGCAACTGTGACAGAATTCATGGTCAATGGATCTTTGAAACAGTTTTTGCAGAAGAAAGATAGGTACCTGTCGTTTTGAACTGTTGCATGTTTATAATTACCCTCTTATAAAAGTGTCCACTCTTCCATCCCTAAATAAGTTGGAAAAGACCCATCATTGAACTCTTGAGTGCTTTTGTGCTACTTAATTTCGTTGTGCTTAATATAAGTGAAGAATTGAAGTAAATGTGATGTCATAATGTCACTGTACAGGACAATTGATCGTCGTAAGAGACTCATTATAGCTATGGATGCTGCATTTGGGATGGAGTATTTGCATGGAAAGAACGTTGTGCACTTTGATTTAAAATGTGAAAATTTGCTTGTAAATATGAGAGATTCACAGCGTCCTGTATGCAAGGTAAACTGAATTAGACATGAATAGTTGTATGTATGTTGTTAATACTTCTCTCCTAGTGGATTTGGATTTTAAAATCCAAAATTTGTGTAATATTTCTTCAGATTGGAGATTTGGGCTTATCAAAGGTAAAACAAAAGACTCTAGTATCAGGAGGTGTTCGGGGTACTCTACCTTGGATGGCACCCGAGCTTCTTAGTGGGAAAAGCAGTATGGTAACAGAAAAGGTAAAACTATGTCTAGCATAAATTTGAAGACCCGAACTACAAGAGTGTCAGGCTGTTCTATCCTTTACAACCTTTTCTTTATTACAGTTGTGATAGCGTCTTCTTTACTCTTCATTTCACATTTGTTTTTATTTTCCACAGATTGATGTTTACTCATTTGCAATTGTCATGTGGGAATTGCTCACTGGTGATGAACCTTATGCAGATATGCATTGTGCTTCTATAATTGGTAGGTCCTAAACTTTAGTACATTCTCTTATTCCTACCTGTAACACGTTTTGCAGACTGCCCACTCTTTCATTTTTCATGTTAGATAATAGATATGTTATACGAGGTTAATTAACCTAATGTTTATAATGTTATGATTGCAATGGTTAGTCAAGTAAGCCTGTTTGGATAATTATACACTTCCTTTTTTCTAAACTGTCAGGAGGTATTGTCAATAATACATTGCGCCCGCAAATCCCAACGTGGTGTGATCCTGAGTGGAAGACTTTGATGCAACGGAGTTGGGCCTCTGATCCAGCTGATAGGCCTTCGTTTTCTGAAATTTCTCAGAAGTTGAGGACTATGGCTGTTGCAATCAAGTTGAAGTAATAAATTCTAATGGTTGCAGTTTGCCCTATCTTTTAGCTGAGTCGGGCAAAGGAAAGAACTTAGAGGGTAGATTTTCACGTTTTTGAGGTCAGCTAGTCGTTTCGAGCTTTGGCAGGTTAATAAAACAACATTATGCCTTGGATTATCTTCATCGAACCTGTTCCGGTGCTACCATGATCTGGTCAATTTTTTAAGACTGCATCAATCAAGTCAAGCTATCACTGCTGAATCAAAATGTGAGATTTTTTTATCATGTTTTGTAGGATTTTAGTACTGGTAAGAGTTTTTTATGATGATGTTGAAACAGGTTGATATCTTCGGGATGCTCAGAATGGTGGTGCAAATACTGGTGGTTCATATTTTTATTTGGGGCAGAATTGAGCCGTTATACAAAGCTGTATATATGATACTGATGTTTACAGTATTTTTGGGCATCATGCAGATCGGATAATGATGCATCTATGCTTCATATTAGCCAGTGAAATTTGGAACCAAAAGGATCTCGATTTTGTTTATTTCTCCTCGTGATGTCGCTTTAATTTTTACATGAAGGTGTGTTTTACATGCCTCCTTTGTAGAACGAACTTAATTATCTTGTATGGATATGCATTTCGAATTTATTTGGATCATTTTGACCAAAGGAAAGGTTAGTCTTGTTCTACAATGGCCATGATGATCAATCTTTATAGGGGGTTTTGTCAAAATTATTCTAATGTATTGATCCCAAATTATTTCCATGGTTTAAAAATTGAACATTTATCTAAATTATGTCTAGTAAGTTTTTATTTAAGAAAATAAATAATGCATTAAAAAGGGTGTGAGTTACGAGAAGAAAATCACAAACTATCAAACCAACAACAAGATCCAAATAAGGTCTAGAAGATCCAAACAATGATGAAAAGAGAAGAAAGAAAATGTCGGCTCCTTTCCATCTGAATCAAAGGCCTCAAATTGGATTCTCCGAAAAATGATAACCGGAGCTCTTTGAAAAACCCCAGTGTTCCGAGTTATCCAAAGGAATCGTAACCTCAAAAGACTAGGACGAGACCAAGATTTACGCATCCGACACACCCACAGATAGAAGGCATCGAAGACATGAACAAAGCAGGAGACGAAAAGAGAGCAGAGGAAACTCTCCACCATTGAAGAACCAAGGACCACACGTACGAAGCCCATCCACAAGTAATGAGAAGGTGAGAGGTGTCTTCAATGTGTCTGCCACACATAGTACACAACAAAAGATCCACCGGGATCGGGAAACCGGCCTCTCGCCATCAAGAAAGATCTAGTAGGGATAACATCGAGAGCAAAAAGTCAAGCAAAAGATTGGAACTTAGGTGGAGCATAACTCTTCCAAACTACATAAGTCCGGAATATCGAGTCCAACCCACTCTACTAGAAAAGGCATCAAAAGCTCTCGAAGTCGAGAAACAATGATAATCCAAAGATTATGACAACATGTCTTGGCGGAAATAGTCGAGACGGACGCCGAAGAGAAAGGTGCGGAAGCCCTCTAAGGAGAGCAGTCTCTATCTAGAAGTTGATGGCGGAAAGTAAAGTTCCAACCATTGTTTGCATGATAATGAATAATCGATCGACCTTGCTCCATCAACAATATAAAAAGATGATGAAGGAGCAGTAGCGTCCACGATTAGTTGCAGGAGATATCAGCCGTGGTAAAGGTAGGCAGAAGCAACGTTGAGGGCCATTACCCCAAGAGACTGACGAGCACCTACCCCAATCCACAACCAACCACCTGTACCCAAAAAGTCGTGACGTACACCCCAACATCTAAGGATCAACAACCAGCAAAGGCGCATAAACTTTCTCGGGCCAATACCCATAACAACGACAAGCTCCCCAATTGAAGCTACGAGTCCAAATTCGTCAAGAAAGGCCGGATCCAAGGAGCTAGACGAGGACGAAGAAGATGACCTTAAGGCTGGAGGTGGAGGTCAAAACGAACGAACCACAAGAAACAGGGTTGGTGCCAGTTTGCGATGGAGGAACATTCCTCTATGGGACAATGACGGATAAATGCGAGCCCAACAACCGCCACAACCAGACCCAAGAACGGTCAGAGGCGAGGGTGCGCTGTAGAACTCGCGGGGGAAGCCCGTGCCAAGAGGGGTAAGGGGGCGAGGTCATAAGGATGAGGCTAGAGGCACGCCGACGGTGGATCAGAGAAGGGTATCAGCGAGAGAGGAGGTACTGGAGAGGAGTGTTGACCAGAGACGAGGGGTTGAGGAGAGACCGACATAAGATTTTACAGTAGCGACGAAGTCGGAGGTACTAGGATCAGAGCAGGCCTCCATCAAGCACAACGAAGAACAAGAAGAGATGTTAGATCTAGAGACTGAGAAACCAAGAACATATCACCAGAGATGAGAGAAGGAATAAGATGACTAGCGGCTCCCATGGTCCAAAAAGGATCACGAGAGCCGCCATCTACGATGGAATACGGGGGGAAGGTTAGGGGCGACTAAGGTTTTGGGTAGATATGATTTTTCGTATGAATCCACTTAAAATAATCGGTTCGATGTTATGATGTCATTTTAGTTATCCCATGTTTTTGTTTCGATTAATTTCGCCTGCTCCTACTTTCTTATTAGTAAGTCAGAATGTCAAAATGTCTCGACTTCGATATTCCCGATCTTGATGTCACAAGGTTAGGTTGAGAACTTATAAGGTTGACGCATAAGTCAAACATTAACAATATAATAGGGTGGAGTTCGGAAAATGGTATTTCTCGTATCTGATTGGGCGAAAAAATTCAAGTCGATGGAACGACAATAAAATGCGGTTGGTACAAGTTTCGTCTCATCAGAAAACTAAGATGATATCAATTTGTGAGTCGAATGATTATGTAAAAACGATATCTTTTTGAAGGATAGTAAAATATGGCACATATTCAAATACTTGGTTGACTTTCGTCTTTATATAGTATGAAATGAAATGAACATCGTGGGAGTGCTTAATTTAGTAAACGTGAACTAAATGGCGTCAACAACTCTGGGGAAGAAGATCCACGAGGTCAATTTGTGTGACACCAGCAATAGCATCTTCTATTGATCCTCTTCACAACAGTTGCTACTTAATCCACCTAATGCACCTCCAGATATTGTTAATTACTTCTCATAAGTCAAGACCGTGTATGCCACATGCCTACGGTTGACATTATCTACTAACCATATATACTATTGATCAATGTCTCTATGGATAAAAAATCAACGCTACATGATTTTTGTTTTTGCTACTAAGCTAATAACTCAACTTCGAACCCTAGAACTCTGATGAGATAGTACCTATCTTGATCAATTAGGTTAACCTTCATTTATCCATATTAACTTACTTTGAAAACGGAGTGTAGAATTTTGTTGAATCCATATGTACTACAATTATATATTTATTGAATGTGTATCATAAGATCAAGACTATCACACTCATCTAAAAATTCAACCTGTATCAAAATAATTTAGTGTAAAATAAACGAAAAATTACCTAAAGTTTTGTCAACGCATTTTAGGTTATACTGAAGTTTTGTCCACAGATTTCAGTTAGAAAAACGTAACAAGAGAAATTGTGATGAATGGTTAGAATGAATGGTCTGGGTAGTTCTTCGCGGATTCAATAGATTTGTTGAAAATATTTAAGCTAGTTTTGAACAATTAGCTTATTACATTTTTTCTAACGGAAGTCGGTGACAAAACTTTAGTGTAGCTTAAAAGCGTGGACAAAGCTTTAGGTTATTTTTTTGTTTGTGGACAATACTTTAGGATAGTATTTGACAAAATTAACCCTTAAAATTTTAAGTTAATAGGTAAAGCCTCGAGTATACTTGAGTCTACATCATTCTTAGAGCACATACATCGAACCTCGACCACGGACCGCGATTTAGCGGTTCGCAGTTCCCGGGACGCGCGTTGTGGAGCGCGTTTTCTACAAACCACGAACCGTTAAATCGCGGTCGTGGGCGCGGGCCGCGACTCGCGTATCGCAGTTGCAGTTTGCCGGTTCGTGCGTCGTCTACCACGCGGCAGAAAATGAGGCAGCAACACGTGTCCTCGTCGAAGACAAAAAAAATCTGACCGTTGGCAACGGTCGGATAACGGTAACATTTTATTTTAATTCATTAAATCTCATTTTTCACCCTATAAATACCCCTCAACTCCATTCTCAAACCACCGGTCATTCTCCAACTTCTCTATATTTTCTCTCCACTTACACACTCCCATTCCCAACTTCCTCTCTCGCAAAAACCGATCGAAAATGTCCGACGATGAAATTCAGTGTTTGCAACCAACGGATGACGAACAAAATAGGTCGGAAGATTTCCAATTCACCGCCGAGGACATAGGAAGCTTCCAAAACCTGTTGTCACAACCTAGTGACAAACCCAACGCTTTTACCCCGTACTCAGGTACTTCCAAACTCTCGACTTTTTTTTTTTGTTTCATTTTTTAAACTTATTTGAAGTAGCAATGATGTGAATGTTGGAAACTGAAATTCAACACAAGTCCACCTCAATTAAACTCCGGTCAACCTCAATTCAACTCCGTTCCATCTCAATTCAACTTCGTTCCATCTCAATTCCACTATGGT
>JAYMSV010002072.1:0-11630 GCA_036897745.1 Erodium moschatum
AACGATGATATATACATTTGGATATCTATGACTGAACTACGGGCACTAAGACCAACACGGAGACCCTTGTCCGTCCAACACAGAGGGGTCTCGTCAAGAAGTTGCGGGTGAGAGGAGGTCGATGGAGATCGGTCGTTCAAAGCTTTTGCAGTCGTCGTCAATGGCCAGAAAAGCAAAGCTACAACTTTCGTTAACCGGTAAGCTTGAGCAAACATCAGAGATTTTTGTGTGTAATATTTCGTATGAGAGCTCCGAGTCCTGGATGAGGAATATTTTTGGCTCATATGGGGAGATCACAAACTGCTCTATATTACGGCGTCCGAACAGGGGAGGCCGTTTTTTCGGTTTTGTCACCTTCTCGTCAGAACTGAATGCGTCTACAATCGTTGATACCTTCAATGGATATCGAGTTAACAGTTTTGACTTGTTTGTGGCTCTAGCCTAGCCGAAAACCAGTTGTGTTCTTAAACGGATTCAGAAATAGTGCATGGTTACAACACGGGTTGAGGTGCCTGTGATGGAAGGTGAGAAGATCGGTGGTGGTGTGCCGGTGGCTCGCTCTCAGGCTGACGAGCCAAAGGTGGCGGGTTCATTAGAGGCGTCATCTTCTGGTTCAAAGGGTGTCGTGGAGGTAAATTCTTGGATGCAGACCGACGAAACCAAGCTTGCATGTTCATCGGAGGAATCGTCTGATGGCATCTCTCCGAGCCAGTTGGAGAGATCCTCGACATCGAATTCAAATTCAAATTTTCATATTATCCCAGCAGATTCTCAGGAGTTGATTGATTCAGATGCGATCCGAGTTGGTGCTGATTCTGTTATGATTCGCAACTTACGTGGGGAAGAAGATCGACTCGTGTTGGACTGTTGTTGGGCCAGTGGCTGGTGTTGTCCAGAAAGTAGACGGGCTTATGGTTGGTCTGTGTGTCCAACCAGGTTTGATACACATCTCTTTCTCTAGTCCCGATTCGGTGTCGGCACCACAACAAGCTGATCCAAACGGGTATCAACCCGTTAAGGTTGTTGGGTTACTTCCGGGTCAAGCAACCCAAGACTCTCTACTTGCTATTGAGGACAAGGCCCTGAGAGTTGGAACGGATGTGGAGGGTCATATGCAGACATTTTCGGAGGAAGTGTCGACTGATGGAATAGTTATGTCTTCGGTCCAATAGGGTAGCCCTTCGAAGGACGCTCTCCAGAAGCCTTCTTTTCATAAGAGCAATCCTATGAAGAAGCAGTCAGTTCCCCCGCTCACTCTCAATTACCTTCATTTCACCAAGTCAAAGGCTCAATCGTTCAATCGAGGAAGTGGTATTACAACTTCGTCTCAAGGGCCCGACGCGTGGACTAAGGTTCGCGAATTGACTTCTAAGAAGAAATAGTTGCCTGTTGATCATAATTTGGTTCCTTAAGTCAATTGCGATCCTATTTTTTCGGTCCTTCGACGTTCCGTCTTTGACCTAGGGTGGTGAGGATTGGTGGGGATATTCTTACTCTGGTTTCTTTTTAGGAAAAGGCTTGGCCTTTTAGCTCCTCGTATTGAAACTCCTTTGTAATCGTTGTTTTGGTCTTTGACCTTTAGACTCTTTCCTCCTTATAAAGTGTCTCTCTTTTTAATAAAATTTTCGAGCTTATCAAAAAAATAATTTATCAAATTTAATTTTACACCTCAAATTAGAACTTCAAGTTCGGTTAATTGTATATAAACTTCAGGCCGCATAAATTTCGTTGAATCAACATTTCATGTTTTATAAATCTTTGGGAAAATTACACATAACCCTGGCTAACTATCACATTTTTTCACATAACCCCCAAACTTTTTTTGACATTTAAACCCATTAACTTCATTTTGTTTTCACTTACCTCTTTTCCACCCATCATCCGTAAATGAAAACTTGAATTGACGAATGTGCCCCTGCATAAATTAAAATCAGAAGGCTGAAAACTTGGTCATAGTGTGTTTGTTCTTATTCTTCTTCTCTTCTATGCGTGTCTGAAGCTTCAAGGACGAAGAAGCTTCGTTGGTCAGAGAGTTGAGCTGAGCTTTGCGTCTGTGGTCGGAGAGGTAGACGACTCGTGAAGAATGGTCAGTACCCCGTAAGTTTTCTTTCCTCTCAATCTGATACTGTATTGATTATTAGGTTAGAATTTAGGGTTTCTATTTTTTCTGAATCAGAAGTTAGGAATTTAGGTTAGAATTACAGAGCGAATGGTGCATTCATTCCCTTATACATAGTGAATGGGGTTGCTCCTGCTCCTCTTCATATAGTTTCCCCACAAGGAAAAGTTCTGGGAGGTAGTAAGGTGAATGGGGAGGATAAGTGTGTGATATACGAAACAAAGTACCAGAAACATTTTTTTAAGGGAATGGGAGGTTGCGTATTTCACTAAGGACCAGCTGATTGATATAGTCCATGTTAGACATGATTTGAGGACTTGTGTAGATGATAACAAGGTTGTGCAGATAACTCCAAGTTACTCTGAGGATGATGAATATGATCATGTGGATGATGAAGCAGATCACGTGGATGATGAAGTAGAAAAAAAAACAAAAGTTCAGGATCCTATTGGTGAAGAAGCATCTCCTACAAAAGTTTAGGATCATATTGGTGAAGAAGCATCTCCTACAACAGTTGAGGATCCTATTGGTGAAGAAGTAGCTCCTAAAACAGCTGATAATGAAGTTGTTATAGATGAAGAGAACATAAAGAAAGGAGAAAGGATGGAGAAACAGTTGTGGATGAAAATGAATGAAGAGAAAGATTCCAGCGGTTGAGAAAGATGATGATCATCTTAATTATCCTAAGCGGTTCAAGGATATTGATTTTAATAGTGATAAATATGGAAACACCTCTCCCTCCATTTCAACAACAGAAGGATGTTGCAACAGAAACACATATCCCTCCATCTCAACCACAGAAGGATGTTGCAAAAGAAATACATATCCCTTCATTTGAAGAAGAGACAGAGGCAGATGAAACAATTATTGATGAAGTGCGAGCAAAATATCATGTAGATTGGAGAGGGCAGAAGATATTTGAGAAGTCTGATCTATTGTCGGAATTCAAGATGGGGTTGTACTCTACTTTCAGGAACGCAACAGAGTGCAGACTTCTCTTCAAAGCTTTTGCAACAAAAGTTGGGCTTGAGTACCGATTCCACAAGAATGAAGGGATAAGAATCCAAATAATATGCAAGAGAAAGGGATGTGACTTTTGATGTTATGCAGCAGCTCGTAAGACTGGGGATGTGATGCAGATACGGACAAGGAGGTCACATAACCCTACGTGCCCACGGAAGCTGCATAATTCCAATATGACTTCTGATTTCCTAACAGAGCTGTGCATTGATGAACTCAAAGATTGTGACGCAAACATACTCATCGATACCTTAGGTACAATTTCAATAACTATTATTGTAGAAGAAATAGGCATGTGCATTTGTTATGATGATGAACAACATTAGAGCTTTCTTCCCATTATCTTGATTGGACTCCAGCTCCAACTTCAGCTTCATAATCATTTCTTCAAGATAAAATTTCTCCTCTTTCAAACTTGTGACTCTCCCTTCCATTTCCTTAATTTACTGGAACATGTTGGGCAAAAATCTCTTCCCAACAACACATACTTCGGGATCAATCCAATCGAAGAATTTGCACTTCTTTTCACCCTATGACAAAAATCAAGGTAACAAGTAAAAACCATAATTCCCCAAAATGTTAGAACTTACTGAAACTCTAATTCCCCAAAACAAAATTCAGAAGATGATTATCAAAATCATGTCTACCCTTCCTAACCCTAACTACACATCAAAAATACTCTACTTTTCTTCACGAAATTTATGAAAACATGGATTGTCTTATCTGGAACTTTCCACAACCAACAAATCTTCTTCCAGGATTCAATTTCGTGGTTGATGTTCTTGCAGGAGCAGGAACTCCACAATAGCAAAACATTTCCCCTTCAACCTTCTTGGCCATCAATTCGTTCTTCCAAGCAAAATCCATGATGCTCTCGTGGTTGAAGATGTCCTACTTCACACTGTCATGTGGTTATGGTGGTTCAAGAGAGACAGGACACTTGGTAAAGTCAAAAGTCAAGGTAGGATGTCTTTATTTATAAGTTAGGAAGGAGACAATGAAAAAATGTAATCCAAGAAACCTTGTAATATTTCCATGGAAAGTCAAGAATTCATCCAACTCAATTATTATATTTATGACAGATTCGTCTTTTTTTCTTCTTTTAATTGCAATCAAGAACGAATTTACAGTGGTACAACATGACATTTTGGGTCTGCAACACGAGTTCTCTCAGAATCCAATAAAAATCAAAATGAAACGAATCAGGTTTTACTAAGAACAGAATGAATGTAAATCGTAGCAGACATTTTAATGATCACCAGGATCATCCCTATCTAAGAATCTAGGAAGCATCGTGCTTGTCTCTAGCAATTTGGCGTCCTCGTTCAAGGAGACCTTACCGAAACCTGGGTTTCGCAAGGACATGAACCTGGACCGGTCCAGCGTGCTTCCTCTGAATCCTGTCATTTTAGATGACAACATGGGCATCACTAGAACTGCGGATGCGTTGATCGAACCTTCTCCCAATCCAAGAGCCATTGTGCAAGCACCCTGCAATGCAAGAGGAGAAATAAATAAACAAACAAACAATCTCATGATAACTATCCTATTTCAAAACAAGCCAATTCGCAGAGTCTTTACCTTGGCTCTAACCATCAGCTTCCGGATCTTCCCTGGCATTTCTTGTCCATAAGATCTAGGGTCTTTACCCTGCACATCTTCACAGTCTTTCATTTCTTCTGTCTCTTTAGATGACACCACCAGCCTATCAAATGCAAATGAATTTAAGATATCATGAAGACATGAACCACATAACAAATCCATTTCCAAGTTAATATTTGAATGGTATGTGGAACAGTACCTGTCCATTTCAGTTGAAGCTAATGATGAGTTATCTTTCACTTCACCTGCTAGAAAATTTCAGAGTAAATTCTCCATTCATCCTCCATATAGTTGGAATTACAAGTAATTTAAACATAGTACCTTTCGAATCATCGGGTGCAAGTAAAGAAATGCCAACGAAAACAGACGTCATTCCTAGTAAGAACATTGTTGTCCTAAGTGCATCAAATACCTGTCATAGAATACATTAATTGAAGTCACTCTATTATTTGTGCTTTGGTGACAAAACATTCATTCCAGGAAGAGTGACATCTGTACCACAACAAGTGTCCACTCTCTAAAACAATTGTTCCAAAATGAGTGGCCGCTTTCTTTATTCCTATGCAATAAGTGTCACTGGATATCCCTAACATAAGTTAAATCCCTTTATTTTGTTACAGCCCATAGGGAACACTTCTTTTGTAACAGAGCAAGTACCACTACTAGTCAGCTATATCCTGTTTAACATTAGGTTTTTTAAATTTTGCTTACAAACCTAAAAGCAATGGTCAATATGCTTCCTTTCTTAATGCCGTAGTCCTAGAATATTTTGAGCAGTATCTTCTCAGTTGACAGAGAGGTAAAGATTAAGGAGAAACAGTTGGAAGACATCGAACCATGCAATGCAATACATAATTTCTATTTCACCAACTAACAAGAATAGTTTCTATATCTTTTTTTATCCAGCCAACCCTTGAATAAGTTATTGTTCTCAGAGACTCAAATGAAAAATGAACTGCTTTGATATGAGTTAGGTCGGTGCGGAATTGCATAAATGCACCCACACTCTCTGTGTGTGTGAGAGAGAGAGAGAGAGACCTGATATTCCTGGAAGTATACGAACCCTGTACAAATGGAGAAAAATGTCCAAGCAATTTGAAACATAGGAACAATAAGAATTGCATCAAACAGTGATAATCCTTCGTTCAACCTCGCCATCTGGAGGGAATAAAATATGTATAGGATCAACAGTTTGGAAAATTTGCAAAAGATAAATGCAAATCATGTCTGGCAGAAACAATAGAGTAGTGCATAATCTTTACCCAAAACCCAGCTGTACTTAGAAATAAAAGAATCATGGAGTATGTGAACCAGCTGTGGAGATGGTAGTCACTTGTCATTGCTAATCGTAGAAGGTTAGAGCTGTGAAAATCATACAAATGTATTAGAAACTCCCACCAGCAGCAGCATCTGAAAAGAATGAGATGCAGTGCACTTACAGAGATTTAGCAAACAACACTGAGCATGATCCTACAGCCCCAGAAACTATAGCATAGGAAAAAGGAAGCAGTGTGTGCCAATACGGCTTGAGGTCTTGTCCACTGATCCCAAACAAAAGTTCTCCTCTCCTGAGTATAACATGAAGTCA
Source organism: Erodium moschatum (assembly GCA_036897745.1). NCBI lineage: Eukaryota > Viridiplantae > Streptophyta > Magnoliopsida > Geraniales > Geraniaceae > Erodium > Erodium moschatum. The sequence continues at coordinate 6,330 of JAYMSV010002072.1, forward strand.
TTGTGATCTGAATAGCGACTCGGTGATCAAATGAACTCAAAATGATAATTCATAAGAAGAAATCAGTAGCTCACAAAGCATGAACAACCGGATTTCATAAATTAATCTACAGACATATACTCACCTATAAATGGAGTGAAGTAAGACGACAATTAAGATCAAAATTAGACAGTAAATTAGAAATGTAATGTTGCTGTATTTCTCTGCCAGCTGCTCTGGTGTATACACTGGAGGAAGAAAAAAAGACAACATTTAACCAACAGCAGAAATGATTAAAAAGGACACTTAAATAATGCATTCCTGGAAATGATAAGTTGTTGTCATATGACAAACTAGGCAATGTAGATGAGCATTATTCTCATGAAGTTGTATTATCTGTAATACTATCAAGTAATAAAATCTTCACATATGGAAGCGATTTTGAAAATCATCAGTCACTGCATATTTCATGCCCAACACAATGCGACTTTACCAACCAAAAGGGAAGAAAAAGGTTTGTCAGGAAATTTTTTATGACAAACTTTAGTACATCGAATTGTCATTTAGTTCTCATAGTTCTTGACTTCTCTACTATTCTAAGATATTGATGTACAAATTCTCTAACACCCTTCTAATTCATACTGAATGAAATTTTGATATGATTCTTCATGTTTCCCAAAACAAACCTAGAAGCTTAAGCCACCACTTCACTAATGATACTATCCATGGAGGTTCTGTTCTTTATTTCTGTAGTATTCTAAATTTTTCCTTCTGACTTTTACAGTCAGGTCACCCAATATTTTCATCAGTTCGGGCCCCCTTTTCTATGCAAATGGGAAATGAAGTTATGAAGAGCACAAGCCTAGATGCCAATAAAGCAAGAGCATACATGGTTCTTTAAACCAAATAACATACCAGGTGACTGGTGGTTGCCAAAAGCGACAAGAAAAGTGTTACCAAGAACAATAAATGCAGTGGCAATGAGTACTCTGCAAAAGAGGAAATCCTTAAGGTGCTGAGATCTATTTATCATAATACACAAGAGTTCTATATAAATAAATGCTCACTTCAGGTATTAACATACTTGACAGTGACCATTTTGTTGAGCACAAAATAAGCAAATGCAATATTGGACACGAACTGAATAGATCCCAGGGCTGCAAGAAGCGACTGCAAGAATAAAAAAAGAAACTTTTACAACTTCGAAGCACAAACTGGCTCCATTTAGATCTGGGAAAAGTAAACTAGATTTTAGCTCTCAACATAAACTACATTTTCAACTCATTATTTCATTTATCACCAATAACCTCAAATCCAAAAAGAGCATTAACTGTGAGAACTTGCAAAATTATGGTTAGCGAAATGATTATGAAGTCATCAACATTAATTGATACTGACCTGAGCAGCATAGCCAAATGAGATAAAATTAAGACAATTTCCAAAGAAGAAAATTAGGATACCTGCATAGTGCATACCAAGAGACAAGAGTTACATAACAAGGTTGAAAACAGCAACGCAGAGCAAGACATGCTAAACCTTTCCATGAAATTAAGCGGCATGTATTTAGTGCATACCAACTCTCCAAGTATGGAAGTGTATAATAGGCTTTAATGGGAGCTTTGCATTTGTTCCATCTCCCTCCATCATAGAAAGTTTTTCTCTCTGCAAATCATTCAGCCAGAGTCACCAAACTTACACTATAAAATTATAGCCTAGGGAAACTTATTTTGATTGGGCAACTGATATTCTACTGGTACAACAAACTAGTTCAATGTGTGAAGAGTATGTGACAGGCAGTTGCCACTATTAAGTGTTATAAGAATTAGCGAATTGAGGGATCAGAAATAGAACATCATAAACCCCTAGAAGGTGTCATCGCCATTAAACTGTATAGCCAGAAGTGCATAAAATTAGAAAAGCATGAGAATATGCATATATCTATACATTAGAGAAGAATAAGGTAAAGTGGCTTCACAATATTGTTTGGACCTAACTAAAATGATGTCTAGTCTCCCAACAGAGTATGAAAGAAAGTGGAATGGCAAAGCGATTGGCACACACACCTCATTATGGCCCAATTTGAGAAGATTGGTCCCGAAGTTAATGGCAATGCTCCCGAAGAGGTTAATGAAAGCTCCAATAACCCACTCACCCATGGATCAAAGAAGTCAGGTTGAGCCAGCATACAGCTTGATATCTAAATCTTTTCTCCAACACTGATTGATTCTTGTGGTGCTGCAATTAAAGAATGTTGGAAATTAAACAAGGAGCCCCGTATCAATCACCAAGCCCCCAGAAGCCGACTTCAAGCATACACCTGACACAGAGTGCAGAGTTTTAGCTGCTGCATATCTTCACCAACAGCATAAGATGTTCGAGAGATCAAAGTTGATCAGCATAGAATTTCTACACAGACTCATAACCACGCAACCAAACACGATAGAGATAGAGGCTCCAAAAAAAGCAGACATTAAGGACACGAAAATAAAACTACTCTCTAAATTGGATCAAACAAGAAATGCAGTTTATAGTTAACAGCTAGATGACAAACTATAAATATGTTGACAACAGAAATCAAAACAGAAAAAAACCCATAAACCCAATCACTAGATGAGCTTGACAGATAGGCATTTCTTCACCTAATCGGTATCCAAATCCAGATCAACAGAATCAGGTCCTGGGCAAAGCTGAATCAAGCTCAGAAAGCAAAAATCGAGAGAGTGCACGGGACAAATCTTCAAAATTAACATTACAGATACAGAAACAGGAAAATAACATAAAAGAACGATGCTTTACCTTGAAAAACCTATCAGCATAAAGAGGGTTTTTCTATCTAATCAAAAATTCAGATGGGTTTGAGTTTGGGACTTTGTACCGTAGCGGATCCGAAGAAGAGAATACAAGAAAATAAATTTGGGGGTTTGTTTGGTCAAGAAAGAAAAATGGAAATGTGTTGGCGTTGTAATACCAAATTTCAAATGCGTGTAGCAGAAGGAAGAAAGGGAGAAAATTGAGACCTTTGCTTGTTATGTTGGAGGGTCAATTTATGAGCTTAGTCGTCGTCGTCTTCTTCAACCACCGTTGTTGCCGCCGTACTCAATCTATCGCCCAGTTTATTTTCTCAAGCTCACACCACGCTGCTCGGCTCCTCTCTCTCTCGTCTTAAATCTAACCCAAATGATTTTTTTTTTTTTTCAAGTATGCTTATTTGGGGGTCTTTTTGTTAGTTTTGAATGGTCATACTATTCTTGTGACTAAAATATTTAATTGGGCTCAACTCAATGAATTATTATTATTAAAGATAAAAGTTTATCAAATTAAAAATATTTAAATTAGGTTTAAGACAATGATCGGGGGATGGGGTTCCCGGTAGTGTTGAGGTTGAGGATGCAAAATCCATTTGGAACCGTAGTGGTTGAGAACTAAGTCACTCCCGTACGAATTAACATTTTTTTTAGGAAGACATCCAATTTAATAAAGATATTCAAGTATAATTAGTTATACCTCAAATAGAAACCATACATTTACATTATAAGTGAAACAGCTTAACCGAATCGGGTATGATTGAGTTCACATGAATACAAGTGAAACACCTTAATCAAATTGATTAAGATTGAGTTTGAGTAGAGTTGTTCTACAAATGGTGATTGGAAATAAATTTATAGGTATTGTAATTTAGTTCCCATTTTATGGGAAATTATCAACTGTTGCCTGCAGGGTGGTTGTGGAATAAGTTAGTTGACTTTGAGGAACTGTATATAGGATAGAATTAATGTTGTTTGGATTGCCTGCTTGATGAGCTCTGTCGGACACATTTGTGATCAAATTAGTCAACTCAAGACGATACACAAATACTTGACCATGGGTTCAATTACAGACACAAGCAAATGTTGTAGGGCAACATAATACAATTTGATGAACCATAGTATTACTGACCAATCAATTGTACAATATGAGACAGTAGTGCATTTACTTAGCTCCTCTAAAGCACTACACTTAAGCTTAAAAGGCCAGGCCTGAACATTACAAGAAAATTGAAGCCAGAAAAAGGATGAGAAAGGAGGGTATCAACCATGTAACCAAGTTTTAGAAAATGTAAAACAAGTAATATGCAACCAATGAGGAGAATGATGAGTAAAGCGTTAACAAGTAACGGGTGTTGATCGACAGCTACAAGAATTTCAATATCATAACCATCCTAACCGGTTCCTACAAAAGGTCTTTTTAGTTTTTCCAAAGACTAACAAAAACTCAATGGCGCCACCGGTGCTAACTAAATAACAATTCCCTTCTGGGTTATCAATCTTGAAAATAACTACAAAACCTATTTCAACAAATGGCCTTCTTACTCATGTGTATACTTGAACTGCTTTCTAATAATGTGCATGTAAACTTTTTTCGGCACAATTAGGGGTATACAAACAAGTGGAGCCACGAAGCTGCATTTCAGCTACCTTCGGTATTGCCTATCATCAGTGTAGCAGAAATACATTATAGTGAATTTTCACCATTTGAATACTTCTTAGGATCTGGACAGCACCATGCCATTATGCTCGGGAGAACTTGAGCATGAATCCTCTTGTTAGAAAATCTCAGCTAACCAAATACATATTGCTGTCAATGTCATACAGCACGTAATGTCACAACTCACAACGCCTAATCCATGAACTATGAGGTCACATTCATAACACTATGGTGTCCAGTCTTCCATCCTAACCAATATTTTGCAACACCAAAGATAGTATAACGATATCATGTATCTTAAGGAAAAGGAATTCAACTTCAAACTAAACTATCATCAATCAATATTGTAACCATATGACAAAAAAAACACTTTTGTCAAAATGTGATAGTGCATATATAACCAAGACATCAAAGAGGTTGGATATATGCAAATGTGGTGAATCTTCACAGCCTTTCAATACGATTTTGACACAGTTCAAAGCAGATAAAAGAAGTGGTAAGGAGACTCTGCAAATGACTAGCAAAACAAGAATTCTAACAATGTAGATGAAATGAAGAGAAGCCCACCAGGATTTCAAGCCTGAGTTCCAGTCAATGCCTTCATCTGAATGTGATTAGTGTCAGCAGCAGTGGGCAAGGCCTCGTACGGTCCCGGTCTCCTGGTGCCGACGAGCTTGGCAACAACAGCATAAGTGGTCAATACAAGGATAAAGACGAAGACGACATGAAGCAGAAAAAGCAGATCGAGAATGGCGAGAGCCCTCAATTTGGAGATGGAGATCCCTCGACGTCGAGCAGCTTCTGGCAGCCTAGGGGGATGAAGGCGTCGACGTAGAGGGAGAGGCCGGTCTGGAGCTG
>JAYMSV010002073.1:0-11628 GCA_036897745.1 Erodium moschatum
AAGTGGGTCGGTATCTTGAGCTCATCCAATTGCAAAGGCTTGATAATCTTTCCGGCACCGGAACCGTTTCTTCTCCGTCTTGCCCAACCTAACACCATATTTTTACTGATGGAATGTTATGTTATGATTCTCAAAATTTATATATAAAGATGGAGAGAATGTGGAAATATTTGAACAGACGAGAATTGAATTGAAGTTTTGAAAAAGATGAATGTTGACCGTTGAAACCATGAACATGCCAACGGTCAAAGAGAGGGAAGAACCTGGTTAATGTGAAGAAGAAATTCGTAATAAAACCAAATATATAAACGACCCCAACGTATCCGTTGTGCGCATATATTATTATGGAAAATATGTTTGATTAGGTTTTCGGCGAAACGCGTTGACGATTTCAAAACACACAAAACCCACGCATACACGTCAATGTTGTTACCAATTCCAACATGTTTATGGTAACATCATTTCTCACACTGTGATATGATATAATTTCAAAATAATTAATGCATTTTAAGATGAACGTATGAGTACAATCCCAAGTAAAAGTAACCCACCAAAGCCCAAACTTGAATGATGTCTTTCTCTCCCACCAATTTCCATTTCAATCCTAAAAGTTTAAATCATTTTCACTCCTGAAGAAGAGAAAAAGGATGTACATTATGCACACAAGCAAGAATCAACCTTTAATCTGGCCATCCACATCCTTTACACAGGAGCTTTACCTCGCATTCAGCACTCGATTCTCATTCCTGCCTGATGTATGGAGAGGTGCTCAACTCCGTACTGTAAAAAGAATCGTCCCCTGGGACTCCATATATATTATCATCCTTCTCCTCGTCCCATTTTAGCACCTCCCTTATGTACTTAAATGCCTCGTCGACTGAGGATCGCTCCCGGGCTCTGGTCTGCCACACAAACAACTTCTGGCTGCTTATGGCGGAGTAGAGCTCCTTAAACTTCACCGCCACAAAGTAGTAGGCTTGGTGTGCCAAGGATTGGCTGTTGTGATGAGGCCTCAGCGGACTGAAGTCTCTGAACCACTCACAAGTTGACAAAGGAGACTGATTTATCTTCTCTTCAAAGGCGTCGTACTTGTTTAGCAAGAGGATGAAAGGCGTGTCCCTGAAACTCGGGTTCCTCACTAAACTCTCAAACAAATCTCTGCTTGCAAGCATTTTATTACTTACAGTACCAGAGCTATGACTCCACATCTGGTCGTAATCACTCAAGGCAACACAGAAAATAACTGCTCTCACATCTTCAAACATCTCCAACCATTTGTAACCATCATGTAGTCCCTTTGAATTTATGCGAATCAGTTGGTATCTGAGAATTATCAGTAGGAAACAGTCATTTTTCACTAGCATCTTCAAAATAGAAGAGGTTAAACCAAACAAGGATCTTACTTGGCCAAGGGAGGCGCAGAGTCAAAGTTTTCGTTGTACATCTCAGACATGGGACTTCTATCATCAAATGAGAAGTCAATGAAAGCAAGGCCATTGCTTTGAGTAACCCCCTCAGCACATAATATGTCTTTCTCCGATGGTTCATACTCATTACTTGAGATCTCTATAGCCTGTAAAACATTTATGATATCAGCTACAGAAATCTGGAAACATGTGGACAGTTCATCCAGGGAAATTATGGGATAAGCATGCCAATTTGTGAACCAGGTTTTTACAAAACATGTATGAGCAATTGCAAAAGTTAAACAATGAGATATCTAAGTTTCACAAGATACTAAACAGATAGGCTTGTCCACCTACCCAGATACCAAACTACTCTACAATGCCACACTTAGTGAATGCCAATCCTTGAGCTTTATTTGTAAAGTCTCTGTTCCTTGATAATTGAAACCCAGCGACCTATGAACTAGCCCTTGCTTGACTAGCCAAGCAGACAACTGATTCTGCATTTTTTTTAAATCTCATTTTTTATTCTAGAAGTATTTCACAATTACAATGAAATTATTATTTCACCCTTTCTTAATCTATACAAATGAATCCTGCCTAATTCACTAATTCATGAGGTCTAGAATGTGAACCTAAATCCAATTATCCAAGAGACCGTGGAATGCAAGAACCTCAAGAAAGACCAAACGACTGTTCAGTGGTTTAAAACTTCCAACTTCCAAATATAGCCACAAAGACAAAGTGAATAGTATGCAATTGGACATTTCCAAAGCAACACATTAATCCCAAACACAGTAACAAAATGAGTTTGTTCTAGAAGATTCATTGGATTTTTTATGATAATTATTGTTCTTCAAAGAACATGGGTAAATTGGATACTAAGCTAGTATTATACTGGTTATTTGGTAATATGTGATTGTAGCAACTATTTATTAAATCATTGTTTGCATATTACATGCTTACTATTTATTTACCAAGTTCAGTCAATGCAAATCCCTAGCTTGTAGAGTGTTTTTTTGGCCTCACAAGTATCTCCAAACATCCAACCACATCAGCTTGAACCATCCACCCGACCAGTATGTATATTTGTTGCGCATAGCATAAAAGGGCTTGCAGCTACTCCATGAACAAAAGTTCTACCCATTCTACATATCAGAGCACCTAATGGGCCAAGCACATAGTTGGCCAGGCATTGAGCATACCTCGGGTCAAAGTGCATGGGAACCTCGTAAGCTCAATACCCATGTCCACCTTAGTAGGCATGCCTATGAGATTCTCTCCTACGTACCCGAACCGAAATGCCCTTCTATAAGCAGACCTCTCCAATCAAAAGGGAGTGGAAGACATTCTGAGTCTCCAAGACCATCTTACACAAAGTTGAACACTTATAAGCTACATAGAGGGATATTTCCCTTGGTCTAAGACATTCCAATAGAGTGTCGAGTATCAATCGAGCATATAGCAAACACCGAAGGGAGAGAGCCGGATGTCTTGTCTCCTCTACTCTACTGACACATATCACCAATGAAAAGAGAGGTGCACAACTAGTTGAAGCCAATCAAGAGAAAGAAGTAGTTGATACCACGAGCAAGTTCGTTGGAGAACTCTTTCAAGTACCAAAAATAGTCTCCCAAGTGGCCAATATAGAACCTAGTGGACCAATTGTTGAAACAGGCGAAGAGAAGTTTAAGAAAGGAGCGAAGCCTGATGTAGAAGATATTGATATTCAACATGTGGAACTAATTCTAAACTAGATATTGTGGAGAACAAAGAGGTCAATTATATTTTAAAGGGGAAACTTCAATTTACTATAAACTACGCAACTTTATCATGTCATCCCCGTCAATTTTCAATTCATATCACAGTTAGTTTAAATGGATGGAAAACATCTAAATAAGACTTGTATGTGCTTACATATTTTTAAAAAATGGCAGAAGTACCCATTTGTTATTTATCCTTCTATGCATCCAAGTGTAGCATTTATGAAGTTTGTGTGTGTTTGACTTTGAAGATCTAAAGTTTAATGACTTTTTTGTTTAATTTATAATTGAATGAACAATGAAAAAAAATCGAGAAAAACTCCTCTCAAGGTATCTGCGCATGACTGGATTTTTGGCGGCGGCTAAGTTTTTGCAGTGCAATCCTATTTTGTGCATTTATTGTTTTTTCCTCTGTTAATTATTAATTATTTTTTTGTAAAAAAAGAAAGAAAAAAAGGGTTCGGTTTGCACGATACCAGGTTTCCCTTTTATTTTATTTTTCTTTACTTATTCTTATTATTTTGTGAACTTTATAGTGAGGCCTTCAAGTTTGCGGTTTGCCTCTAATTTCACTATGTTATTTTTAATGTGCTGCAATTATAGTTAGGCCTTGAAGTTTGTTTGGAACTATAGTTTGAAAGAAGCACACCTAATCCCACACTAAATAGGTAAATACAAGTACTCTAGGCCTTCTACTTTCAACTTTAACTCCATATCTAATGGTAATACAAAAAAGAAGTAGAAGGGGTAATATGATACAAATCAAACAAAATCGTGGTGACATGATAAAGTTGCATAGTTTAGGTTAGTAAATTGGAATTTCCCTTATTTAAAATTTATTGGTTGAAATCAAAGCTCTAGTGGATGCTGAAAATGTAGCTTAAGTAAAGGATATAAACCAACAAATAGATCCTTTGACCTACACATAAGGAATGGTCCTTCGAACTGGAGAAGTATTTTCACTTGAAAGATAAGGGGAATATGATAAGTTTGCTTAATATACCTAACAAATCCACAACAAGGTAATAAACTACAAGGACGCCAATTACCGATACATGACGACTGCTGACAAGCACAAGTGTAAGAAACTCTTCAAAGAAAGAGATTTAGTTGTGGTGCACTTATGCAAACATTACCGCATTCTTCAAAAGACTAAAGGTAACCGTTACAAGATAAACTCTCTTTGGACCAAACAAACTCGGGACGTATTTTTTTCATGTGTCGAAGAGTTGAAGTAGGACACTTAATTAGAATTGCATTAATTTAGGTTTACTTAATTATATTAGTATTTGGCTAATTTAAGTTTTCTTATTATATTAAGATTGAGTTATTTAGGTTTCCAAATTCTAATTGGTTTGGAAAGTTTAGTTCTGTTTAGTCTTTGTTTAGGGTTTGAGATAACCATTGAATTGATTATCAACATGAGTTATTGAGATTAGTTATATTTCTTCTAAAGTTAGTATAATACCTTCTTTGGCTTAAGAGACAACTTAGAAAGTCGAGTGACAGCCAAGCATATAGAAAACAGAACACCAAAGATAGAGTGCAGCCTATAGGTTCAAGTTCAATATAGAGTTTTGGCATCCTTCCCATATGATGCCCCTCAATTGTGTATTAAGAATGGTAGCCCAAAACAATAAATTCTTACATGTCAACCCACGGGCAAACCCGACCCCACCCCACCCAAACCTGCACAAGTCATCTATGATATACCATCCGTATGACCACGTAAAAAGAAATTCTAAAAAGGGCAGGAGCAACAGGTGAGGGGACAAAGAGGGACAAATAAAGCAACAGGAAAGGGAATCAAGTGAGATGATTAATATGCCCTGATTTGGTTCTAGACGTTATTACTCCAATTGATTTTTAGTTAATGCCCTGCCTTATTCAGCTCATAGGGAGAGAATATAAATAGATCGTAAGTCAAACCCAAAGGCATCATTTGGGGAAACTATTGAATTGTGGGCCTAGATTAGGGAGAGAATCCGGACTCGAACCCCGTAATCAGCCTTGTGAGTTTCATTTGTGTTTCCTTCAATTTACTTTCAATCCTACTATCCTATACCACTTTTGCTTATCCATGCAATAAGAGTAGTCCTTTTTATCCCTCAGACTCATGTGCTTGTGCATGTTATACCACTTGGGAATAACAATCTTCCACCTAACCCAACCCGAAAACTGGTAGGATTCCAAGTTCACGTAGGCTTGGAGCCAAGTTGGCTCTAACTTAGTCTTGTATTCTCAAAATTAGTTGTTCTCACTATCCCAAATTCGTTGTCCATCTTATGGAAACTTTCTGATGTGATTAGAGGAGCAAATGACAAACCAATTGCTTTATAAACAGGCTGACTAAAGTTTTTGACTAGTTTAAAAGACAGGTACAATTCGATAAAACACTAAGACCTTAACCCCTGTCAAAATGAGTAACATTCTAGACTTGATACTGAAAGTATAGGCAATGGGAGCACTAGTTCCTTGAAAAAGTCATATAGCAACTTCCCTCCAACTTCTATTCACAGAAGAAGAATATCAATATTGTGAACCCTGAACAAGCTCTAATTTTGATAGAGCACTTCGGCAATAAACAAGAACGATGACTAGTAATCACAAACACTTATTGCGTATCTGAACTACAGTAATACACTTTCACCATAAATTAGGGAAGAAATGAGTCACGGTGAAAGGTGCACGGAAAAATCTGGTAGTCGACACACAGAATTACAAGAACCAATATATTAATGATACGGTAATAAAAGTTAAAGCATACCAGATCCAAGAAGTATTTAGCAACATCAGGAAGGTCATGCAATTCACCCCTTCTCTTGAATGTTTCCTGGATGGCAGGGTCTTTCCAAATCTCATCTACAATGGGAGCATATTCACGCGTTGCAGCAGGAAAGAAAGCATCCAAGTCACCAGTAGCCATGATATCCAGTAACCAGTCAGAGAAATGCTTGAACCTCTGGTTGATTGAATAAATGCAATGTTTACTTTCATCAGCTTCTACTTCACCTGAAATACAATTCAAATCATCTATTAACTTCATACTTAATAAGAGATTCAAGAACGTAAATTCTTCGAAAACATTGAGCACTCTAAATGTGGCCACAAGTTCAAATCCTTATTGTCCATGTCTCATGGTTAGACATGGCCGCAATGCATATTTTTATCATGTACTTTCTTTCTCAACAAGTACAAGCACATTGAAATAGGACATTAAAACAAGATAATGAAATTGCATATTTGTAAGGCTGAAACTTGAAACCAGAAAAATGTATGCACACTATTGTCTTTGAATACTGTTAAACTTCCTCCAACCCAAAATCTTAAACTGTTTGACATATAGCCCAGCTAGTAAATCAAGTGACTACTAACTTCACACTCTTTCAATGTAGGACACTTCAATACTCCCTCATGCCCTGGACAACAAAAAAGACCTCACGTGGTCTTCACATGCCTGACATATAAGGATTCTTTCAGTTAAGGGTTCTTTAAGGCTTATAAATAGTCTCTGATACTTTAAAACAAGATTTAGTTACTTTACCTTGTTTGACTCTCAACCTTGGCCATATCTCTCCACCTAATACCCTTTACAAACCCTAAAACCAATAACCACGTTGCTCTTACAAGATCAACTTTTTGCATTCAATAGTTTAAATTATAGCTTCCATGAGTTACTTTAAATCTGAAGTCGGTAACTGGGATAAAATTAGCAAAAAAATATTAAAATAAGTAAAATTTAAGAACAATTTCGTAGAATCAGTTGAATCAAGAACCAAAGTTTCTTTCGGGGAAATGGTTACCAAATTTAGAGATTATTAATTACTGTAGAGACGTATCTAATAACATATTAGCACGTAACGTATTTAAGTTGAGAAGTACTTATGGACATATTTTATTTTGAAAATATCCGTATACAGAAGATATCAGATTATCTGTTTCCTCTTTTGCTACCATGGCTCTAGCTTTTTCCTTTCAGTTTGCTTTCTTTCGCATTGTGAATTCATGGCTCTTAGTTTGAACTTCTGTTTAGCAAATACCATAATTACACTTGTTATACCTATATCAAAGAATTTAAACAAATACACATACTATTTAGCATTAATATCAGCATGAATGCATAGACCAAAATTATGTCACTCTGTAGTGCCATGCCAAATTCCAAGAGCCAAGCAAAAATAAAGCTAATACATTTTTAAACGACATTTGAGCAAGAAACATAATTCAGTTGATAATATAGTTATAGAGCTAATAAATTTTTAAACGAATACATTTGAATAAAGAATAGGATTAAGTTGATTTTATTTGCCAAAGTACAATTTCTAATCCTAAGCTACACCAGATCAATGACGTGATTCTGAAGGTAACAAGAAAACATCAATATTGTATATTATTAAATAATATTTGTTCCTGAAATGAGAAGCAAGTAGTTGCCTTCATAAGAGGGAGAGGAAAAGCAAAAAAGAGTAATGCAGTAAGAGATGAAAATATAAAGACCTATTGCAGATTCTCCGTCATCTGAAGAGGTAGGTTTCTTCTCCAAAGCCTCCTCTTCAAACCGCTCTCGTCCTTCAAGTATTATACTAAGATATTTGTACATATTACTTTGAATCATAAGTTTGATATTCTGCAGCTCCTCTGTCGTGAACTTGTTCCCGTACAAAAACTTAGCCTGTTTTATGAAGAAAAAAAGGTAAATCATTAACCAATATAGATCTTGATTTCTTAACGACAATTAATCACTACAGCAATCATTCCAGTCGGTTAAATGCTGTAAAGATTAGATAACACTCACCCTTACAGTACAAATTTTGTAAGATCTGACAATAGAGAAAAAGTCCTTTTCAGGACATGAGTTTTAACAAGTGCAATTGGAACGTGAAGCTTTAAATTGCGCAAATAAGGGCATGAGTTTTTGAAGAATCGTACAGTTAAGGTAAGAGATCCAAAGCCATTGATAAGTCTGTTAATATTCGCTGATATTTTTTTTAGAATGACCCAATATTTTTACTTATCTTTCTTACTTTTAGTTCTTCTTTCCCTTAACCATTTTCAAGACATCAACCATCTTACCTACATCTACCTCCTATCTATTTTTCTTCTATAAGGTACTTCAAATTAAAATATCTATGAAAGTGAAACCACCAACAAGTCACAAAACAAATCAACCTCCCTCTTCCACGTTGAACTGTGTACAATTAAAATTCCCGCCATTACTCTTCAATGCAAATGCCACCCATCAGCCAAATAACCTCGTGTAATTTTGTAGGGATTATTAATTTAATGACTCTAGCTCTATTCCATGTAGGATGCTTGGACGTTTTGGAAGAAGGTTCAGCGAATATAGACTTTGGTTGTAGTTACAAAAGTCTTGATTGCAGTGGTTTTACCTGATATAGAGCAGGCTCGATTTGGCTATTCTAGTTTGGTTTGGTTCCTATGATGGGGGGTGGAAGTTGATTTAGGTGGCTTGAGGATATGGAAGTTCGGGTTGAGAAGGTTATATTATAATTCAGCAACCCTTGATCCCTTCATAGTACAGTAGTGACAACAATTGTCTAAAAAGTAAAAGCACTGTCAATGTCACCAACGCCAGTTGGGCCAAGAGCTTAGTTCCTTTATCCAAGGTATTGGGTTCAAGTAATGGGGCAGTGATATTGTCAGTCAAGGCAAAAAGCATAGCCAATGTCGCAATCTCCCACCTGATATCCCTATTGTTGGAATTTCACCAACAAAATTTTTATTCATTTTTGAATCATTAACTAGCCCAAACCATTTTGGAATAACCTTCTTTAATCGGTAAATAGGCTTGTCAAGGTTTGAACTTAGGACTTTGCTTATGTAGAAGCCAGGTCTTTGTCGCAACAAACAAAAGGTATAAATTTTAAGAATCCTGATGGAGGATCACCAGTATGCTGATTTGAATCCAATAGAAAAATATCATATCTCTATAATCAAACTTTTATCTTTATACTTCATGTTGGGTAACTATCTATGGGTCATTCAAGGAGGTTAATCTTGGGCCATTTAAGGAGGTCATTCATAATTACTAATACCATGATTTGAGGAAATCTCCACAAGTTTACTCAATTTATTCCCACAAACGACTCCATGTCAGAAAATGATGAATGTGGTTCATACTACACCATACTTGTAGCCCATACAACTGTTGATTGACTCTATGATGGGTAGAGCTCTTGCATTATAAATACATGGGTTTGGTCCCTAAGCCTACATGCTCCAATTTAAAGAAAATTACACCATCAAAGAAAGTTTTGGGAAATGCATGGAAGTACCATAACTCCCCAGCAATCTCAGATTCATGGCTATGGAGGGAGCTTGCAGTTGTATGTTTAAAATTCCGCAATAATATTCAGTAATTTAAAGCATATTTAGGTCGAGTTATATATCTTACAATTTAACTACAATAGCAACATAAATATCTTTTACAAAGAATGGTAGTGATGTACAAAAAAGAATTGCAAATGGAGGTGGCAATATATGTGAAGATGGTAGTATGATAATGGCAAATAAAAAGAAGAAAGAAAATGCAGTAATAAAAAATCATGTTTTTGTATTTACTTCATTCATATGCCACATCGTCATAAATTTAACAAGCTAGCATAAAATTGAGATATCAGCGTCTGCTAATGGATTCACTTAGCCATTTTCGATGTTCTGTCTGATTGTACAAATCTTTACAACTTCATATCCTTATTTGTACAAATTAAAACTCCATGTCTTTCTTTGCACTTTCGGCTAATCATTACAAATTTATATCCTTATATGTAACTACCAATAAAGTAGTAAATGTAAATCATACCTGCTTGAATATAGTGCTCGTTCCAGATCCTTCCAACCCAAATAATAGAAGTTTCTGAACCCTTCCCTGATCCAAATACTCAGGCACTGACCTACTGGAAAATATAGAAGGATCTTCTTTTGTTCCAAGATTATTTCCAGGTGGTACAGGCAATGAAAATAATGAACATATGAGACGAGTTGATGCCTGCCTACCAAAAACAAATTAGAACTGTAGCCAAAAAATATATCTCGAACCATGTGAGAGAATGCTTAAGTGTTGAATCTGGATAACGAGATAACCTTTCCCCAGATGTTCCCTTTTATGTTATTTTGACCTTCTTCCTCATAAGATCCATCGTCATAAACCCAAAAATGAGTATCCTGTGGACACTGCACACCGGCCAGCTGAAAAGAAAACCAATGGGAGCACCTAATTAATATACAGCAGCAAGCATGCTCAAAGACATTAAAATATAGAACCAGACACCCTACACGTTACCTTAAAAGACTAACAGTGATACTAATCGAGCAATTATCTCAACTAAAGAGAAGTTCGTGTGTGAAAAGAACAAAAAAAAGTGCATAGAAGGATTAGACCACAATGGTGGAAGCCTCATGTAGTGGACCACCTTTTTATGCTTGCTTTTACTTCTTCCTCATAAGCCAGAGTGGAACCAATCAACTCACCAGCTCCTTCAATGACATGAGGCTAAGCATGACTCTGGCGGATGATCTTTTATACCAAAAATGATAACAGAACTGAATAAACTAAAGGAATCATGCATTGGGGGATCACATCCAAATATCCAATAGAATTCTTCACATTATTATGCAAGAAAATAAAACAAGATATTTAAGTGACAAACAGTTTCAGAAAATCTTTATTTGTGTATGATAACTCTATACCTCCTCATATCTTAGTTCCACGTTTTCTTCATGCTTATACCAAGTAGATCATAACATTTATTATTGGTTTAATGATAATTCAAAGACAATCGGTAAGTCTCACCTATACATCATAACAAATTTGAACTTTATCCTTTGTCAGCACATTAAATGTAAATTTGCAATCAGAGTATTCAAAGAGCCAAGTGATAAAACATTTCCCTACAATTGTAGGAATATGGTGTTCTGATTCAAGGGTCTTCTATGTTTGAAGTGCTGGCTCAGGGAGATTACCTTCAACACTCTGAGCTCAATCTTTGTGATTTCACGGCCATTTATGTACACCTTAGTATTCCCGTTGCTTGCATCAGGCCGAAGCTTACCCCCAACATTCAACTTAGAGCTGACCATCCTATCAGGCTTTTCACCCTCCTGAAATCCAACAGTCAGCAATGTGAACTAATTACAAGTATACAAAAAACAAAAGACGCCATTTTCAGGAATATAAGACACCATTTTCACCTTTCCCCAAAGTCCTGAATCCTTGTCATACCAATACCTCCCAGGTTTCAGTTTCTGAGGAGGGATGGGACAGCCAAAAATCTCAGCCAGTTCTTCTTGCCTCAATTGTCTGCCATTGACAATGAGCTGCTCGGGACGCAGCTGATTGGCAGAGCACTCCTTCTCGGCCTTCATTATCTGTCTGACTTCCAGAGGACTACACACCCGCAGCAAAATCCTGGAACACTTACCCAAAGTGGACCGCCGTG